>PNEQ01065877.1:0-27113 GCA_003012365.1 Medauroidea extradentata | reverse complement strand
TCTATGAACCTTTATGTGTAACATAATCTACACAATTATGTAACAATTACATAACCTACAATAGACATTATAACATACAAAAGTATCGAAAAACATGTAACACAATCAACTAATTTATATTAAGAACTTTTCAATCCAGATTCCTTAATTATCGTATGTTTTATTTTTTCAGAAGAAATAAAAATTTATATTATTACCATTACCCAAGATACATAACAGAACGTACAAATGTGTGTTAATATATCTAACAAAGGTTTCTAACCAATTATGCAAAATAATGTGTGGAAGTATCGAGACATCATACAAAGATATGTGACATAACCACCAAATGTTTTCACATAACCTACAAAAGAATATTACTTACCCGAACGTACTAAAGTTTATGGGATGTAAACAAAACATGCAATAATTAATAACACACCTGTCTGTGGTCACTTCCAGTTGTCCTTCAATTTTTTCTAGTAGTGCTAGGACATTATTTTTACTCAGCTGCAATCTCATAACAAATTCATGGTCATCTATTTAAATGTGATTTGGGCGTTCCCGAGAAAGTCTTCGCCTGTTTATGAAATCTGCTATTTCTTCATCAACATCTTCAAACAATACATTTAAATCAACCGCCATCATAACCTATAAAATTGTCACTGTTTATATTATTGTTTGTTTTTGAAGTACTGTTTAACTCTGTAATCAATACCTCTTCTTATGATTAAGATAACCAATGGTTACCGACTGCTAACCCATTGATTAATCTTAATCAGTACTTGAGAAACAGATATTGTTGCTAACCATTGGTTGAATTTTAACTGGAAGATAATCAGAAGAAAATCAGACATTGAGAAACCGGGCCTTACTGTTCCTCACAAACACAAATACAGCCTATCTGAGGAGTTCCCTTGGGACTGCAGGAAAACTTGGGAAACTTTTTCCTGGAATTTTTATTTCACACACAACAACCGAAAGAGTGAGAAGAAACACAAGGAACCACTATCGAAAATATCCTACTTAAATAGTCAACATAATTTTTTTCAATCTGGGACGTAACACACAAATTTAAAATTCCTGAAAAAATGTTCCGAGTTTTCTTGCAATCCCAAGTAACTCCAGTTGACGGTAAAATTTGTTAACGAAAAAAAATATTCGGCTAACCTCTGTCACAGTTAATTATATTTTCACCCAGGGATGACAACGCCTGATTTTGACCCCTTAATGACTAATGACTAGGGACCGGAAAAATTTCGCGGAATCGATGACCTGCATGTCAGAATGTACTGTCCTGTGCATACACAAGCCCCGACCATTTGTCCACTAGCTGTTACTCAGTGGAAAAACAGACAACGAATAGACGGGGCTTGAGTATGCATAGGGCATTGAATTCTAGCATGCGAGTCATTGAATCCGTGACATTTTCCGGCAATGACACTGAGCTTCCTGACATGTAGTAGTCGAGACACGAGCACAGCTACAGTACAGACCTGCCTGAAGTTCTCCATGAGGCCGTTCCTCCTGAGTGCCAACAGCAGCACAGGTATGTCGAGGAAGATGGCGCCGTGGCTGACGAGGACCACACTCTCATGAACGCCCCTCACTTGTCTCAGCCACTCTATGAACCTGAGCAGCGCTTCTCGCTCCGTCAGTGCGTCCAGCTTCTGGCCCGTCCTGCGCTCACACACATGAACGAGTATTGCAGGCGTGATTTCTTTTGAAACGTACCCAGGTATACTCTTTCGCTAAACTAAGTAGGCCTAACCATATTTCGTACACCCTATGAAGCTATCGCCACAGCCGGAACTAGTCTAGTAAAAAAAAATTTTTGTGTGGGAATAAAATAACATAGTTTAGAATGTTTACATTGCTCATCAAATGAATAATTGTGTTTAATTCGTGTATGTATCGGCTTTGTGATAAACGTCATACTTATTAGTAGAGGACACGACAACAAATTATAGCTACAAGACATCACTTCAACAAAAGCTTGATCATTTTCTCTGATTTGAATTTGAAAATGTTAGTTCCAGACATACATGTTTAGACAAGCGAATAAAGCCAGTAGGAAAGCTTATTTATATCAGCGCACTCTGTTATTCGTTCAACAGTAATACTGCCACACATACGAAGCATGTCTCGCCTTATGCTCTAAAAATAGGTCTGACAATAGTGGTATTGGTCTGACGTTCCAAACAATTTAAATAATTTAGTTTCACATTATTACGATGTTTTAAATGATTTTCTTAAAGTGTTCGCATGGAAAATAATTTCTCTAACAACAGCTAGTAGGAAAGCTTATTTATATCAGCGCACTCTGTTATTCGTTCGACAGTAATACTGCCACACATACGAAGCATGTCTCGCCTTATGCTCTAAAAATAGGTCTGGCAATAGTGGTATTGGTCTGACGTTCCAAACAATTTAAATAATTTAGTTTCACATTATTACGATGTTTTAAATGATTTTCTTAAAGTGTTCGCATGGAAAATAATTTCTCTAACAGCTTGACAGTCACATACTCCGGCACAGTAAAATTAAATAAAAAATAAACATGGTTAACACTAACCATCAAAGTTATATAAATTATTTGCATAAGTCTACACTGAACACAATATGAGGGAGGGGTGGGGATGTTGTCCCGTCTTCAGAATGCGATAACTAGAGGCAAGAGTATTTCGTGTATTGATTGTAGGTCAGTTTGTACGTCAAAGTCAGAGATTTTGGTCAGCGCTTAACATCGAGGTCGTCAGCGTTGGTGAGGGGTGACATGAGGTGAGTATGGAGCAGCACCGGAATGATGGGACGGGGGAAACGGCGGAAGATCCCCGAGAAACCCCGCCGACCAGCGGCATCGTCAGGCACGATTCCCACATGAAAATCCGTGGACCGACCCCATCGGGAATCGAACCCGGATCGCCTTGGTGGAGGACGAATGGTCTGACATTCGCTTTCCCAAGGTGTCCAACATAATAACACTAAAAACATCTCCAGTGGTAACTAGTGGCCTTCGAAATGGCAACCCTGCAAATAGGTGTTATGTTTCTAGCGCTGTGCACTCTCCCGCACCAGTGACTTTTCCTCATTTGTCTGCCTGTCCTACAAACAGGCGAGTTAGGGGGACTATAGCCGCTGTAGAACGCGTAACAGTGGTAATGTGACTGTTGTTGGCTAGCTTGCCTAGTTACTTACCATCGATAAAAATACAAAAAACTGATAATGATGTATTTCGTGATGACAACAATGATTTAACTGATGTTTGTGCGCCCAGAGACAAAATAATATAACTACGTAGTTAATTTTCTAAATTAATTTACTTTAGCTGCGGGCCTTACCCCTCTCCCTATCTGACTTAGCCTAAGCTTTACATGTGATACTATGCCAGTCACAATTGAGGACAACATTTACTGTACGTACCGTGAAATTTACATCTAAAGTCCAGTTTGGTATCACTGCACCAATTATGTCAAAATATTAAAACTGAAAACAGTGGAATTTGACGTCTCATCGCTAGCGAGGTGAGTGCTGGGACCAGTAGCTCAAGAATAAGCTGGAAGGAAAGCGACGATAAATTAATTGCATTGACAGTCACCTGTACTGAATTTGAAAATTGAAGATCTCGGGAGTAAATAATTATAACCCACATTGTAAGACAGCCGGTGTAAAAATATCCTGTTATTAAAGTAAAATAATTTTTTTCAAAATGCTTATTTTAAACTCCATAATAAATTATACATTATTTAATGTGACGCTTTTGTCCAGATCTGGCAAACTTTAGTACACCTAAGCTGAAAACTACAGAAATGGGACCCGGTAGTTTTCGCGAAAAGATTTTTGCCCCACATTGTTTCAGTGTCTTACGTGTACACCTGCAGTTCAACTTCTTGATTATTGACAGAGTGTTTTTCTGCAGAGTTATTATTCATTTGACTGAGCCAATCAGTACATGGATAGCTGTGACACATCACGTCTGTGATTAACGGGTTTAACCTCCAGACGTCGTGTGTTACGGCATCCAATCACTGACCACAAAGCAGAGATGCCGGTGCGCACGTACGGCACTGAAACTAAGTGCTGCAAAAATATTTTCGCGAAAACTACCGGGCCCTAACAGAGGTCTTCAATTATAAAGACATAAATATGAAGTCAAGGCCGCGTCCCTTATACCACTGCGCCTCCCTCCTCCCTCGAGCCCTACATGGCAGTGCGTGCACAGTTTCTGACTCGGTGTCTTTAGGCACGTGAACTTGTCAAATAAACAGCATTGTAATCAGCAGGGCCCCTTGTTTTTCGCGAAAAGAATTTTGCCTCACCTCGTTTCCGTGGTGCCTTACGTGCACATCTGCAGTTCTGCTTCGTGGTCAGCGATTGGATATTTTAACTGTCACGAGCCTTGAGATTCTACCGGCAAATCACAGACGCGTGACGTTGCAGGAACGTTATTGTAATTGACTCAGTAAATTGAGATACGGCTCTTCATAATACACGCTGCCAATAACCATGAAGCAGAATTGCAGATGTGCACGTAAGGCACTGAAACAAACAGGGGCAAAATTCTTTTCACGAAAAAAACAGGGTCCCTAGTAATCAGTTTACTTTTTTTTTATTTTAACTGCCAAGTGTGAATAAATTCTAAAAAAGAAATTACACATTTACGACGCAAACCAGTTCCAGTTTTCTACACGAGTTTATTTGCAACTCTATTATTCATTACCTTAAGGGCGTTAGAGTTACCTGGGTGAAACATTGTACATATGCAATCTGGGCGTTTGAGTAAGGAGGTAGAGTTAAGAAAGCGATAAAAATGGCCGTTAAAGAAGCAGATTATAAAGGCATGTTTTCTTTCGAAACTATCACACGTGTTCACAATGTATTTACTCACAAAAAGAAAAACACGAACTTTCAAAACTTCACGCGCATTGAAAATCCGTTTAAGAACCCTTCTACACAATTACAACTGGCCTTTTCGTAGCCATATCACAAATTCTCTGTTTAAGATAGAATCGAAGCTAATAGAAGGCTCTACAAGGTCTGCTTAAAAGTCCCATAGTTACAGCGGTATAACAGAAACGTATAGCTCCTTCTCCATTGCTTCTGAGCCTCCATCGTGCAATACAGCTCAAAGTAAGCGGCGACCTTTTTACAATGAAAGGTAAAGAAGTCCTAAAATAATATTTTTTTTCAATCGTGATATGTAGAAGTATCCACCAGAAGGAGGGGCAAATTTGTTTTGACTCCGTTATGACTTGGTCAAGGGGGAAGCAGGAAGTGGGGAGGAAGAAGCGTGAGAACAAAGCACGGGTTAATTCTTTCCCGCCTGCGAGCAGTGCGAGCTGCGGTGCAGAAAGTCACACTCACTGTCACAAACACTACCTTTGTACGAGGCTGAAGGGCGGGCAGACGGTACAGCACAGTGGATATCAACATTTCGGAGTGTGAAGGAGGGAATAGGAAGCGTGAGAACCAACACCGAACTTGGAGTACACATTCGACTGAACTGTCTCCTGTCAGCAGGGCGGACAGACAGGCCAGTGGAGATTTGCTGATAGGACGCTCGGTGGGCTTGACTAGAAATTTCCATGTCCACAGATTTTCAACATAATTCCGCTCACAATCCCGCATCTCTCAACTTTCTACTACACTCTGTATACATGACAAAGTTTTGTACATCATCCAGTACCGTGTTTATGTCTGCTCAAAATAAGACACTGCTACATTTTTTTCTGAGCACTTAGCTCATCTTAGTTTCTATTTCAGCTCAGCTTTAAGAGTGCGTGGTAGATAAATAAACGCCGAAAACATAAATTGATTCTACGCTTTTTTCGAAGCCAATATGGATAAAATACTCAATGGCAATCCTAGATAACGATATTTGTCAACTTTATGAGTAAATATTTAACCAGAATTACTCATTCGTAATGCGTGATCTCTTGCGCCGCAGTTAAATGCATGTGGTTCCGGCGTCAGAGATTGTGTCTCAGAAGTTCGTAACACTGGAAACAATTTTGTTTAAAACGTCGGCTAAAACTATTGTCTAGGATTGCTTTTGATTAGTTTTCGCAAATTGGCTTCAAGCAACCTACAGTTACAGATTAATGCTTTTAGCGTTGAATTATGTACTGCGCCCTTTTAAGTAGATATATTTACATCGTTATAGTATCGTGGATAGTTTAGTTGTTTGTGTGTCAATCAAGAGACATGAGATTTTCGAAACACATATTTAACTGGTCAATACTATTTTGGGCACTATTTAAAAGAAAAATATATATGTTGTGTGCTTGAATAGTGGTGTGTATCAGGGCATTTTCCAGTTCGTTCAGACTTTGTTAATAGTAATTCAGTGTACTTAATTATATTTCAAACTTAAAACACTAAGTTCTACTGCTCATCATCAAATTACTCTTAATTCCAATCGTAACGCAGCCTAAATAAAATCACCTTATGTAAGCCATTCTCAAGGAATAAATGAGAGGGCTTTTCGTCTCGACGGTGAGGTCATTAGAGACGGTTACACATAACTTTATGTACGGACAATATCTGGTAGAAATCGGTCATTGCCTTTGAATAAATCCATCCCAGTATTCACCTGTAGCGATTTCGGGAACCATAGAAAGCCGAAATCAGGATGACCGGAGCCGGTAATCGAACCCGAGTCCTCCAGAATGCGAATCCAATGGGTTAACCGTTGCGCCACATCGCCAAACCCGTGCTGTTTTCTACGCAGAAAATAAGCAATGTGTGTGATCTTTGAAAGAACTGTGCAATGGGAGTGCATGACTGGATTCAGTTTCTTGGACGTACTCCATTGCGAATTGAACGACTCAAAGAAAACTAAACAAATAAAAGAAAACCATAATATAAGCAGAGTATGTTTTAGTCAGCAAGATACATACACAACAAGAAATTCCAAAATGCAATCGGGTCAAATAGAAACAAGGAACAAACAGATAAGAAATGAAAATAATAACAAATAAAATAAAAACCAAGTAACATGCGACACTTGGTTTTTATTTTATTTGTTATTATTTTCATTTATTATCTGTTTGTTCCTTGTTTCTATTTGACCCGATTGCATTTTGGAATTTCTTGTTGTGTATGTATCTTGCTGACTAAAACATACTCTGCTTATATTATGGTTTTCTTTTATTTGTTTAGTTTTCTTTTGAGTCGTTCAATTTGCAATGGAGTACGTCCAAGAAACTGAATCCAGTCAAGCAATGTGTGTACTTGACTCCCAAGGATTGCTTACAAAAACACGTCGGCCTTGAATTCGGGAGGCACAGGTTCGATCTACTGCTCTCGCCGTCATGATCGCTGCTCTCCACGGCGTCCTGAATTAACTCCTGGCGAATGCCGGTATGATTCCTTACTAACGACAACTAGCGTTTCCTTCCGACTTTTCTGCCATTACGAACCACTGGCTCAGCCTCTTGTGTCTGGTTCACATGTAGGCCGAACATGCCGAACAGACCAGGGGACAGAACAGATGCTAGGCGCTTATGGAAACATACTGGGTCGGTAGTGCTGGTCACGTGACTGGATCTACTCAGTCGTTGAATGCTTAACGAGCGGTCGTAAATCTGAAGAGTAGTTACTTGACGGCCTTTTCAAAAAACGCAGCGAAATCTGCAGAAGCGGTAATTTCAGTACCCGATCTGGCAGACCTATGCTATTACACCAGGTTAAAACAGTGAAGAACATCATTTTGTGCTGGTATAATATACTTATGTAGCATTAAAATTGCGTAGTAGTAATAATAATTTATTCCATACCTGAATTACGTAGTCTGGCGACATTTTTACTTGATAAACTGCTCCAGACTTCTTGTTCAACAAAAATACTACGATCCGACATAGTATTTTCAGTGAACATACAATCAAACCACCTTACAACATATTATTTATATTATATAAACATGCGGGAGTCTGTTTGTTTACTTTTTAATTTTCACATCCACTCTTCCTGCGCTGCTTTGTTCAGCTCGGCTGCTTCAAGTAGAGGCTCCAGGGTAACTTCCTTGTTTGTTCTTTCAGCGAGCTGAAATTTCGGCGTGAGCGAATCTTTCGGCGCGGCCCACGCAAAAAACGAGGACGTGCTCTGATTGGCTAAAACACCCTTCCGTTTAGTCTGTTCTATTACATGTGAACCAGGCTTTTATGACTACCTACATTTATCTCACATAAAGCGCTTGCGGAAACGTTACTCTATCTACTCTCTATAGACATGATGCTAAAATCGATCGGAAACCTTGTGCTAGTAGTCTAGCTCAGTCCGGAATCTGTAAATATTCAACTCGATCCGGATCTACTCAGGTATAGATATCCGCCAGCAAACTAAAAACAGAAAGGTGCGTAAAAAGTAAACAAACACAATCTCTCGTGCTTATATACAAAAAAACACGTTGTAAGGAGCTTGAGTGCATGCTGATCAAAGAAGACGATGTCGCTAGAAGGACGTAATTAAAGTATGGAAAAAATTACATAATCCTTCTTCTGAATACATAATATTTTAAAAATTTTAAATCTATTTACATACAATAAACAATCGATCAATGCAAAAAGCGGCGGTTATGTGTCAGAAAACTTTCACTAAGCAATCCTTATTCTTCATTCTTATGGAAAATTTTGAAGGTTAAGTGTAGCATTTTCGTACAGTAACGTATACATTACTAGTACGCAGTTGTAATGCCATATGTACGTATATTGTACCAGTACTAAACGATATTCTGCACTGTCCAAACTTGAGTTTCATAATACTGGTCTGCCATATCGACGACTGAAATATAACGCTTCAGCTAATTTTGCCGTACTTTTTAAAAGGCCCACCAACATACTATTCTTCGAGTTTAAGTAAACTTGTAAAAAACCCCGATAACCATACGACTGAGTATATCCGATCACGTGACCAATACTACCCAGTAGACTATACCTACTAGGTTTCCGTAAATGCCTATAGTTGGCACAGGTAAACTTGAGTTTGGTTCACAATTATTAAACATAAGCACAGAACATATGTAAGCAGAAACTGTACACAGCCAGTAGCTTTGTGCAAAATTAATCCACAGTTAGATTCTTAATGTAATGTTTATTAAATTAATTTTTTTCGACGAATCTGAATTATTCGTTGCTGTATAAGAATACAACCCAAGGCCATTGACGCACATTTGAAGTGAAATCTTATTTGGAGATAGTAGGAAATGTAGAAACAATGTCCCAATACACTGTCCAGGGCACGGCCGTAGAAGAACAGGTCTGGACACTCGCCTGGAAACTTGACTTCTTTGATGTTTGGCTGCAGTTCACCATGCTACCGATAATGCTATACATTTTTGGCGCTGTAATCCGGGCGGTCGAGCTCAAACTCCGCCCACTTCCCTCCCACTAAGATAAACAATTTATCAAAATGTATTTTTTTATCAATTTTGAAATACTTCCTTCGGTCACAATTTTAAATCATGGCTCCAGAAATATTTGTTTACTTTATAATGATAACATTGGAAAAAAGTGGGCGGAGTTTAGATCTGACCGCCCGGATTACATCGCCAAAAATGTATAGCATTCTCGGTAACTTGGTGAACTGTAGCCAAACAACAAGGGGGTAAAGTTTCCAGGCGAGTGTCCAGACCTGTTCTTCTACGGCCGCGGTCTACAGTGACCACGTGTATAAACGTTCAAGCAACAAGGGCACAAATACACCGACTTCAAGTGTGCCTGGCCAGTATAAGGTATGGCCACCCCCTGCCATTTCATATGTCAGCATCTCTAAGCATACGACCACTTGTTTGCAGTTGTTAATCGGTAGGTAAGAAAAAATATAAGTTACAACTTGTGCGAACGATCTGTTCCACGCGTACTGTTGTTATCAATTGTGTAACCAAGGACGAAATGTGTGTAAGTGTATTTGGCAGGGGCGTCATTTCAGGATTTTTCTTAAAAAAAAAGGGGGGGAGCAATATTTTGTTATTTTTTAATGAAACAATTATTGTAATGGTATAATTAACTTACAATAGCTTAAGTATAATATTTTTGATTAATTGTGTGTAAAAAAATTAGAAACAATTCTAAAATCAGAAGGAGGGGGAATGTATTGTCCCCCCTGCCATCTAGCACTACATGACGTCAGTGTTACCTGGTGTCCCTGAGCGAGGCTGGGGCGGAGGTGGTTGCCAGGACGACCTGCAGGCCGGTGACGGAGGCGGCGCTGCTAGACATACGCTTCGAGGGCGGCAACACATAGCAAGAGAAGACAGGTCCAACAGGACCTGCGCATGCTGCTACCTGCACCAGTTCCTCTCGTAGACCCAGACCCGTACACTCCAGGTCGTAGCAGACGACACACACGTCCGTCGCTCGCACCATCAGCTCCTCCCGCGGCGGCCACATCTGTAATACACACTGAACTTAATTTGTCGGGCAAATTATGAATATAAAAAAAAAATTGCCACACACAATGCGGCGTAATTATAAGTTAATAGCTAAATCGCAAGGTCTGTACTGTAGCGAAATGTAAATAGAATTTGAGGTATAATCGCATATTTAACTTTTTTTAATACCAAAAAAGCGAAAAATAATAAAATTCAATATGGCGGCTGAAACCGAGCCTTAATCTATAAATTTTGATTATTACTAAGGGGGCTCTGTTGATATTAAAAAGTGGCAGGAAACTATAAAATATTTGAAAAGACAACTTAACTGCGATTTAAAAAGTGCTCACTTTATCCCGAACCAATTTTATATGCCTCAGTGCTAGCATTCCTGCAAATGTCAAACCGGTTGATTTTATAGGTAGGCATATTTCAAAGCTTGGTTTTTTGTGGAAATAAATATTACTTACGTGAAGTTAGGAGGGCTAAAAACACTGTATTACTAAGAGGCCTATGCACTTCCTTACAACACTCGTGTAGCTCCTTTCGAGAATAACCAGCTGTGTGAGACTGAAGATTGACAGCGACACAACCGCTGTGTGAATTTATCACCGGCTTCCGCTATCTTAGAAGATTAAGATACTGAGCTAAAGCTGATTTATAAAAACTTTCTCGGGATTATTCAAAATTCCACGGAATCAAAGAACTAAGCGGGGATTAATATAAAACTAAGGCAGGCTGAGAGCCCTGGCATCAGTGGACAATGTTCGTTAGGAACTGGGCCAAATAAATAAACTGTAATTTAGCCGTTCCTCGTGTTTCGATATTCTGACTGATCTCGACTGTGATTGTTTCTGCCGAGGATACTAGACAATGCAATGAAGTGTCAGGTTCTGACATGTCTGATGACAAAACCTGTTCATCAATGTTGGCGACGTGTGGAGAGTAAGACTGTACTTCGTTTCAATTACAAAGTTAAGGGTGTTCAAGTGAGATAAAGTCATAATTTTATATTCATATGAAATAGTGTTAGTTTTGTAGACGATACTTATGAGTGCAGTTTCGTCTTACGAAACAAATTTAGATGGCGTAGTTTTCTCATAACGGTGCGTCAAAGTAAAAATTTGCATGTTCTGCTGTCATGCAAATAGTGAAAACCAACTGACTTACGTACGTGAAATAATTCACAGTGAAATAACATACTATCGGCTACGTATAAAAAATTTTTAAAAATCTCGCACACTGTTTTTGTATTTAAAAAAACTGCTGAATTCGCAACTTTTTAATGTACTTTAACAATTTTTTAAAATTTAAAATACTACGTTGTGTTTTTTTTAAATTTTATGTTTTATTGCATATTAGCTCATGGTATGTAAGTTCGCAGTGAATTATTTTGTTTAAGTAGGTCAGTTGGTTTTCACTATTTGCATTGCAGCACAACGAGCAAATATAGACTTTGACACCCCGTTATGAGAAAACTATGAGAACTAAATTTATTTCGTAAGAGTAAAATGTACTCACAAGTATCGTCTACAAAACTAACAACATTTCATACAAATATAAAATTATGATTTTATCGCACTTGAACACCCTTTAAGATGTCATTTGCAAGGACAACTACCGGTGTTGTGTGTGCACTGGAGTTGAATGAATGGGAGAGATTAGTCTTTAGCGCAGCTGAGGGTGATATAGTATGAATTTGGATGTGAGGAGACTGAGTGAGGTTTTCAGCGTTAAGGAAGCGGTTCACCTCAGTATTCAACGTCTTTTTTTTTATATTTATACCAGTAATTTTTTTCTTATTTTAGACATAAATGGTGATTAAATCTTCCTCTTAGGAAATTTTTGTATCTCTTATAGTTTTTGCTTGCGTAATGAGTAGAGCCCACGATTTTTGGTGAAAAGAATTCTGCAACAATTTGTTTCAATGCATTATGTGCATATATGCAGCTCTGCTTTGTGGTCTGTAATTGACTGTTTTATAACTCTCAGCGTCTCGGGGTTCTACCCGCAAATTACAGACGTGTGGTGTTGCAGTAACCTTGTTCCTGTTGGCACTAGTCAAATGAGCCACGCCTGTGCAATTATACAATCTGCCAATAATCAATAAGCAGACCTGTTGATGTGCACGTAAGGCATTGAAACAAACTGTTGCAGAATTCTTTTCACCAAAAATCGTGGGCTCTAGTAATGAGTCGTAAACGTCAAAATTTGCACTTTACGGTTTTATGCACGCCACTTAAACCAACTGACGTACCAAATCGAAAAAATCATAATGTGTAAAAATGTTGTAGGTTATTATTTGACATATATAAATCAAAATAAAATATTTTTGTATTTAATAAAAAATGCTGAATTTTGAAAATAAAATTTAAAAATTTGAATATATTTTTAAAAAAAATACTATATATATATATATATAGCCTATAACTATTATACGTGTCAAATGACAGCCTACATTGTAATACACTGTGAATTTTTTCGGTTTGGTATATAAAAATAATAAAAGACGTTTAAAACTGAGGTGTACCGCCCTCTTAATGAGTATAATACAAAGTAAGGAATAAAAAAGGAGGGGGGGGGGCAGGAGAAGACCCTACTACCAACGGCTTCGGCCCCCATGCGAAAATCGGTCGACGCCACCGGGAACCAAACTCTGACCGCCTTGGTGGGATGCGAGTAATCTTACCACTACACCACCGCGGTCTTTCTGGCCACTGAATGTCATGTTTGATTGTTAGTTTATATTTCCATGTTTAGGTTACAGGATACGAGGTTTTACATACACGCATGTGTAGAGACATGCAAAATTCGCGTTATCATTTGGTAGCAGACTAAACTTCACTTTCCTATACACAACAGAGCATAATCTGCGATTCAATTGACCACGAACTTTTATGTGTTGTCATTAACGTGTTACGTCTTTACAGAGATTGGCCTATCTATAGAGCCGCGATTTTATGGCGAAAAGATTTTTGCAACATTTGGTTTCGATGCGTCATGTGCACACATGCAGCTCTGCTACATCGTCTGTGGTTGGATGATTTTACTCTCACTGGCCTTGGCAAATTATAGACGTACAGATTCACAATAATCTTATTCTGATTGGTGCAGTCAAATGAGAAACGTGTCTGAACAAAGACACGCTGCCAATAACCTTGAAACAGAACTGACGATGTGCACGTGAGTCACTGAAACAAAGTGGGGCAAAAATCTTTTCGCAACAAAATCGTGGCCCTACCTATCTACCGTGCAAGCATTCTCCGCGGCAAGTCACGACAACATCGGCCAGCGGGATACATCGAACGAGCCTATAGTCACCTGGAGTCTAGTCAAATGCATCAACACAAATTTACTCACATACAGTATAGTAGCCATATTTCTACGGGTTTTTTACAAAGCGTAGGCTATTACCATTGTAGCAAGCAGTCAGTAATGTACCACGCCTCTTAAGTGACTATAGGCTTGTTCGATGTATCCCGCTGTCAGAAAATAACGCGAATTTTGCACGTCTCTACGCATGTGCTTCAAGAACAAAACATTTTAGTTATTTTGTCGCGTAAAGAATTTTGCACTTTTTTTTCATACATGCATATTACAACTCTACTTCCTGGTTATTGGTAGGGACTGGAACATTTCGAGGATTCAATGACCTGTAGACTAAAATCAACTGAACTATGCATGCTCAAGGGCCCCCCCCCCCCCGATTTATTCGTTCACTGCCAGCTGTTTTACTGAGTAGCAGCAGGTGGACAAATAGTCGCGGCTTGACTACGCATAGTACAATGGATTCTAGCCTGAAGGTCATTGAGTTCGCGCAATTTTCCAGTCCCTGGTTATTGGCAACGTGTCTCTATTCAGTCACGTCTTTCATCTGACTGCCCCAATCAGGATTAAGGGTAGTAACACCACGCCTCTTTGATTTGCCAGCAGATTCCCAACATACGAGAGTCAAAACATCCCGTCACTGACCACGCAGCAAGGTGCAGATGTGCGCATAAGGCACTGAGACCAAACCAAATGTAGCGGAAATCTTTTCGCCACGAGATCGTGGCTGGAACTATTGTCCAAGTTGATACTCGTTCCAAGTAGAATACGGTGAACATAACAGTAGCAAGAAATATTCCCGGAAACAGCAAAGAAATAAAATATTAGTAATATCTAGAGCTGATGGTGTATCGCTAGGGCACGGTAGTTTTCGCGAAAAGATTTTTGCAGCACTTTGTTTCAGTGCCTTACGTGCGCTCCTGCATCTCTGCTTTGTGGTCAGTGATTGGATGCCGTAACACCAAGCGTGTGGAAAGACGTTATGTGTGCCAGTTATCCGTGTACTGATTGGCACAGTCAAATGAATAATAACTCTGCAGAAAAACACTCTGCCAATAACCATGAAGTTGAGCTGCTGGTGTGCACGTAAGACACTGAAACAAAGTGGGGCAAAAATATTTTCGCCAAAACTACCGGGCCCTATATATCGCGAAAATGTTTTGCGCCATCATACCCTTGAAAACACGGCAGCTTCTTGCAACATGTATATGATTTGATGATATACGTGGTCTGACACAACATATCTCTCTGCGGACCAATAGCAGCCATCAACTATTACAATGGCGGGATTCTCATTGGCTCTGTCGAATAGGGCAACAGCTCCAAGTACGAACCAAAACCAGTAATTTTCTAGTAAGCTGGTTGTACGTTGAAACCCAGCAAACAGTCAGTTTCCCGCGATAAACCATCATCTCTAACCATCGTCTAGCAATATCTAGACACATGCAAAATTCGCGTTATCATTTGGTAGCAGACTAAACTTCACTTTCCTATACATAACAGAGCATAATCTGCGATTCGATTAGCCACGAACTTTTATGTGTTCATTTACGTCTTTACAGAGATTGATTGGCCTCTCTACAGTGTAAGCATTCTCCGCGGCAAGTCACGACAATATCGGCCAGCGGGAGACGTCGAAGAGTCTAGTAGCTGTAAGAAAATAACGCGAGTTTTGCACGTATCACATTCGTGTCTTGACCTTGCTATACGCGACATGGTGTGGACAATTGAGGTTTGCGTGCCGTACGTTTGGCAACATTGCATGACTCAAGAGTGTCGGTTGGGGAAAGACGGTCTGTCTGCCGCTCCCACGACCTGGGCTGACACGATGCAAGATAACGCCGGACGATTGCTAATCCTCTTATCTTTCCGCAGCTTCGTTAAGACGCGCCAAACCCACAAGGATTACTTGCCCGCACGTATCGGCCAACAAACTTACCGGCTGCACGTCCCGTACTGGCCCTAGGTGACCGATTTATAATCGATTATTTTAATCTTTTAAATATGTTTTTAAACAATCATAAGATTATTTTAATCTTTTAAATATGTTTTTAAACAATCATAAACGTGAAAATTTTTTTCTGTTTTCAAATTCTGCTGCAAGTGTTGTCAGTAACGGAGAACTGAAAAGTAAAAGTAATATTGCGTGATTTATGTTTTATTTTAAAACCATTTTGTATCAATAGCTCGTTGTCAGTTAAATTTGATTTCGGAACATTTCACTCTCACCGATGGACGTTTTTTTTGGCGTCCGGACTCCGGAATATCATTGTAAAATAAATAAACTGATAATATTTTTTACAGAAATCAAAGGACTTCTAACACTATTTCCGAAACACAGGATTATATTTAACAACACTATTAACTATAGTTATAATATTTTGGAAAATTAATTATTATACTGAATGACCTTAAAACACACACAATCCAAGCTGACCAAGAAATATCCTCTTCAAGATACGTTGGTTTTAGACAGTAAACGGAAAATTACGTAACCTCGTCGTTTGGTTACTTAGTAATTTGGTCTGCAAATTATTACACACTTCTTAGCACTGAATTGATACAGTTCGGCTTCGACCTTTTCACATAAAGCCTACTGTCGTCAAACATTACGCACTGTCGCGAACACGTGATGCATTAACGTGATTATTATGAAAGTTATGTCACGAAATAATTTTTAAGAAGCGTTTGATGCAAAAAAAATCACAATTGATTGTTTCAAATTCAACAAATAGTTGACAATATTTTAAACCCCGAATCTGTTAGATCACAGAAAAGGAACAATTTCTTAAATTGTATTTGTATCAAACGCTGCTCTACTTTCACGCATTAGATGAGATGTCATTTCCCCTTAGTTATTTTTGTATTAAGTTACAATGTTCTCGACAAGCACATGTCAACGACGCAAGTTGAATGTTTTCAGTTCGGGAATAGTTACAACTATTCAAACAACAGAACTCAAACAATTCACAAGAGAGAGAGAGAGCTACGTCAGTTTATCTTTGTGAATACAATGAGGATGTTCATTGTATATTTTTTATGTTTTTTTTTTAATATTGCCAAGGTAAGCTAACATTTCCAAAATTATCTCGAAGGTATCCTGAAATAGTTCACTGATTTTACTTACACTGTAATATGTCATTTCTGTAATGTTGGTATCCACAGAAGGCAGTAAAACTACGACTTTGACATGTTCTTACATATTACCTGTGAAATCCGATTTTGTTTATTTGATTTGCGGGAAATAGTTAATTTAATGTCAAAAAGTTGAGCAGTTTTGGGTGCAAATCCAAAGTTAAGTAATTTTTTCTTTCCATCATTGTTGACATTAAATTGTATAAATAATGTTCTTTCCTTCCCCTCCCCCCTCCTTAACCCTTTTCAACCCTTTCGTATAACAAGTTCGGTGAATGCATGAAAAAATATTTATTTGCAAGAGTACCAGAAATAATAAGACAACATAAGGAGGATATCTAAGACATTCACAGACCTGCATATAAATGCACAAAAAGTTCAGAAAACTTTTATATTAAGGCTTTATAGCTCAATTTTGAAGATGTCCCGTCTAAGGGGAGGTTGTGATGAGTGAACACGAGTGACAGAAATGGCAGCAAGATATAAACAGGCAGAATCATTGGCTTCGTAAGAACAAAAATAGAAGGGATCATGGCCTGTACGAAGTTATCCTAGAAATCTGGAATGATAAGCTAAACCATGGAAAACCGACCTTAAGATGCGCTGACCGGCAATCGAACCCGGGTCTTCCCGAATTACACTCCACTCGTATTCTTCTGAATAGTTGTTTATGTAAAAATAGCATTAGCAATATTATACAGCATAAAGTGTAGATATATATTTCATAGTACTCAAAAATGGAACGTCTGAGGCCATAAAGTGTATAATTGATTATGTTGACAAGATAGTCTTCAGACTGTAATGAAGTCTGTGATCTTTTAATTATTACTGCAACGGGTTAGCATGATCAACTGAACTGGTTTTCTGGACATGCGCCATTGCGAACGAATATTGCCGTGTTGCTGAAATCCCCACGATAAAACAAAAAGTAAAATAAAAAAAGGCTAAACAAAAAAACATAATTAGCTTTTGTCAACACACATTAACATACATACTATTCCAGAAAGGAATATAGTCGTATCCAACACTAAAACTACACAAAAAACTATAATAACACAAATTAACGGAATGTAATCATGCGACGAGATATGACACAAATAACAAAAGAATAATTAAAAAAACGATCAAAATAAAGTGTATGAAAAATGGTGGACAAAGACAACACAAATGACAAATGACGCTTTAGCATGAGAGCACAGACAACACAGCAAATAAAACACGGACGAATAGTCGCAGGCTTCCTTCGACAACAGATGCGACGTTTCGGGAACTGGTACAGTGGCGGATTAAGGGAAGGGGGAAAGGGGATCCGAGCCCCATCTTTGACCTTTCATGTATGGTTTATCTGTAAAATATTACACATTTTTTGAGCGGCATATTCAATTTTTTTTGTTTAGAAAATGCCTTAAATAGCACTATTTTGCACCTTAAGGGCGCGGTCTACCGCAATTTTCATCGCCATTTTTTAATATTTGATTTGTATCAGATATTTTTTTTCTTATATTAGACACAAAATGTGACTAAATTTGGCTCTTATTAATTTTTTTTATCTCTTATAGTTTTCGCGTAATGGCTTGTTAAAGTCATATTTTGCATGTTTCCGTTTTAACGACCACACGAAAACCAACTGATATGCCAAACTAAAAAAAAATCACAGTGGATGAAGACATTACAGACTACAATGTCATGCTCTTAGAAATAAATAATAAAAATCATTTGTATTTTTAAAAAAAATTATTGAATTTTTAAAATTTTTATTTTCAGTTTCGGAATTTTTTTTTAATAAAAATAATTTTTATTCTTTATTTTTATGAGCATGACATTGTAGCCTGCAATGTCTTTATACACTGTGATTTTTTTCAGTTTGATATATCAATTGGTTTTCGTGTGGTCGTTAAAACGGAAACATGCAATATATGACTTTAATAAGCCATTACGCGAAAACTATGAGTGATAAAAAAATTTCATACGAGCCAAATTTAGTCACATTTTGTGTCTAAAATAAGAAAAAAAAATATCTGGTACTAATAAAAAAATATAAAAATGTTGATGAAAATTGTAGTAGACCGTGCCCTTAAAAACTAAATTTTTCCGGGGAAGAGCCCCCGGACCACACCTTCGACTCGGGGTGTGGACATATCTAAATTTTGGGATACCCCCCCCCCCCCCCCACCAAAAAAAATTCTAGAGCTGGATCCGTCCCTGAACTGATATCTGTTCCCGTCTTCAGGCATTTTTTTTTCTCTCTGTACAGACCGAGGAACTCCAGCATACTGAAGTGTATCCGGTAATGTTACGTCATAAATTAACAAATAAAGCCGATGGTTACAAAATACACAGATATACTCGTTTTCATATAAGTTTGGATAAATTTTACAGCAACTTAGGGCAATAATTTGTAATATTTTGTGATATATATCACTACACAAGACAAAACTTTTCAGTACAAATGCTGAAATGGAATTCGCAGGTTCATTTTAGAGCTAAAAACGTCTTACACTGTCAAACAAATCACAAAATATTAAACAATATTGCCCGTAAGTTGCTGTCAAATTTATCCAAACTTATATGAATCAGAGTAGCCTATACAGTAATTTACGAAAGCGATAATAATGACGGATGTTTATTTCATAGACTCTCCAAAGATTGGTACTACACGAAACTTAAATTAAACGACGTTAAAACATCATTTAGACAATTCAAAACTTAATTCTACACTAACCATCTTGTACCGACTTCCACGCTAAAATATCAGAAACATAATGATAACGCTTCACACATGTATACCTCGCAGCTAGTTTTCCGAGTGATTGCCTCTGTCTTAATTAAACAGTCATGCCAACAAAACTATAAAGTGTCAGATTTAAAACTCGAATAATAACACGATAAAAATAATAGTATTTTGTTAGTACTGTACTTATCTTATTCGCGCATCCCGGTATCCACAATAAATAAAGAAACGTGTTATTAGTGAAACCCGTCTACTCGCCAAATTCCTCTTCGTCCGTTCATATAATTTACTCGCTTATTTGTAAGCCGTATACTATTAATGTCGTTGAAAGATTCTTGTAATGTGGGTAAATGATTTACTGAAATATTGTGGACAAATGTCATTGCAGTTCAACGTAGTTTCAGAAAACCAAAGATTGAATTATGAAAAACGACAAAGGTAAAAACAAGCCGGATTAGCAAACAACAAATGAAAAAAAAAAAAAAAAAAAAAAAAAAAAAAAAAAAAAAAAAAAAAAAAAAAAAAAAAAAAAAAAAAAAAAAAAAAAAAAAAAAAAAAACATGAGATACTTTTAGTCTGTCTGAAGACGCGAGCAGATATCAGCTTCCGGAAAGTCGCGACTAGATCGTCTGGAAAAAAAAACTCGTGTTATTCTGTGTTTTCACCGTTAGTTCGTCTAGTCATGCTTGTGACGTCACTGTTGGGTCATCCTGTTCTGTATGTAACATTGTCTTAGTCTTGATTACTGTGTCTGCATTGTCTTCATTTTGGTGTCTTTGAGTTTTGTTTGATTTTTTGCTTTGTTATTTGTATCTGTTTTGAATTTTTGATGTTTCGTTTGTATTGTTTTGTGAATTGTAAGGTTTTCTGAGACGATGTAGCACTGTAATCACGTATGCCCACAATATTTCACTAAAGGTCTGTTGGTATCATGACCAACGCAGAACGATCACTAACATACGTACTTTGTTCTGAACAAGCTTCAGGACCTCTCACCGAAAAATAAGACCTGATTAATTAATATCGAGATTCACCTTGTGCGAGACAATATCGCGTGAGATTTAGTTCGAAATCGGTATCATGCAAGAGTTTTGCATGTATCTTGCGTCGCGAATAGTATAAAAGATAATTTCTGTTAATTGTATAATTAACTGTCAGTATAGCCTGCACAGTACATATTTATCTAATGTTGACATATATCTTCTGAGAAATGCGTCTGTGAACAGGGTATCAGAGACCCAGTATTCCCATGAAATCAGGATGGGTTTAAAGGCGCCGCCTACCCCAATAGTCCTGACATGAGCAAGGGTAGATAATAATGTTATATTATATTCGATGTGGCTCAGTACCTGTCGAGCCTACATATCAGCAATCAGTAACTTTTTTTTTATCATCTTACTGGACGTGTGAAGATATTTTGGTCAGTACTTAAAAGAGGGCATGGTAGATAAATAAGCGCTGAATTCTTCAGTTGAGATCTACGCTTTTTGAAAGTCAATATCGGAAAACTACAAAACAGCAATCCTTGATAATTATTTCTGCCAACTTTATGAGCCAGAATGACGTAATTGTTAAGCGTGGTCCCTTGCGCCGCTATTAAATGTACGAGATTGTTTTTCGGAATTACGTTACTCGAGAAAAATTTTTGCTCAGAAAGTTGGCAAAAAGTATTATCTGAGATTGCTGTTTATTTTTATTTTTTTCAAGAACTCTACAATTCTAAACCGATGCTTTAGCGCTGAATTATATACCACGCACTCTTAACATCTAAGCCTATGTATTTACCGCTGGTGAGAGGTGACATGATGTGAGTACATAGAGCACCGCCGGAATAAAAAGGCGGGGGAAACGGGAGATCCCTGAGAAAAGTCGCCTACCTGCGGCATCGCCCGGCACAATTCCTACATTCCCCGCCGGGAATAGAGCCCGGATCACCTTGGTGGGGGCGAGTGCTCTAGCCACTGCGCCAACTGCAACCCTTTCATTTGATTGCAACTCACATTGCTAGGGTTTTTTTTTTTCAATGCACTGAAAACTGTGAGCAAATAAGTTACAGGATTCTAAAAAAAAAAAAAAAAAAAACTTATAACATTTTCCCTACATTTTAATTCCTACAGCAGTATTCTCGTCATATAAATACAGAAAATGGTTTCTGTCCGAAAGGAGACTGGACCCTACGAAATATAATGTGTAACATGTAAATCTTTAAAGGCATTTAATTTTAAAGTGAGCACTCTCCATCACTCATAATAATAAAAAAAAATGTATTTGTTGGAGGTACAGAAATAAAGTTTTGAAAGTTGTGAAATATTTACACAATTTTTTTAGTTACAATGAAGTTGTCGCATTTCAAATAGTAAAGATGGAGGTATAATGGCTGACAGAAAATTGTAAGCAGTGCTCAGTTTATCCTGATTAGCCTATATCTATAGAGACCTGAAACCTCGCGTTTTCTTTTGGACACAAGCTAGGACTCAAACTACATGCTATATACCCGTACAACTTGAGCAATTGGCTCTTGACCTTTCTGACACCTCTTTCAGGGTGCTTCAGTCAATAATAATGAAGCTACTAAATGCATGCACAGTCATGTATAGCACTGTGCTAGCAGGCAGCCAATGAACAGTTGTCTTCTTGAGAACACAGATATTATTGGAGGCTAGTATGCAGGTCAGTGAACTCGCGAATTTTTCCTGTCTCTACCGACATCTTTGTTCTCGCCATAGCTCAATCACAGTCCTAGATTTTTCATCTAATTTGTTCTGTACTAGTTTCATCAGAATTTGTTCATTCGAAAAAATAATGAGGTCGTCTACATACACCGCACATAATACAAGACCTTTTCATGTGTGTTTGAAATAATCAGAAGGGTCTGCTTTCGACTGTTGGAGTCACATTTCCGTAAGAACCTAATGTCTATTATTACAGCCATCTACAAAGCGTCAGAAAACTATTTGTTGTCCTCTAGGTTGACTACTGGCTACCAGGTTCAAGCAGTTAGTCCTCTGGTTGAAATTTTTCTACAACTGGTATCCAACAGAAACTACTCTATTAGTGCATTAGTATGGCCCCACCGTATGGGCAGCCATTTTCTGTGATGTCATAATATAATAACACTGTGACAGAGAAATATCAGTTAATGATAATAACAAGAGACCGGGACTAAACCTATATATATATATATATATATATATATATATATATATATATATATATATATATATATATATATGCATTGCTACTCAGTAATGCTGCCAGGCATCTTTCTCAGAAGAGAAATGTCAAAATCAGGTGCACTGTAGAGATTATACCGTCGAGAAAGTTAGTTTTGTCTGAACTTACATTTGTTTCTTATTAACAGAAACTATGGGAAGGGGACCGAGCGAGGTGGTGCAACGGTAACACAATGGACTCGCATTTGAGAGGACATGGGTTCAATCCCAGGCTCCGGTCATCCTGATTTGATTTCGGTTTTCCATGGTTTATCGAAATCGCTATACGCGAATGCTGGGATTGTTGAGTACTGTGTACTGGTTTGAAATTTCCGTGTTTGACGCGCGGGGACAGCTGAGCGATAAGAGCCAGAGTACCACTCTCGACGATAGGAACATGGTCTCTATTCGCAGCGCTAAACTGGCGTGCAATGTTTTCCTAGAACTCTTTTTCCTTTGGGACTTTAAGCGGTGACCCTGTAATTTTATTTTTGCATATTATGAAGTAAAGATCAATACACGCACCTCATTTTGCAATTTACTAATTCAGGTCGCATTTTCAGAGTCACAGCAGTCTAAATAAGTCGTTTTTAGCCATTTTCAGAGGCCCAAAAATCATGTTACTAACAAGCATACTGAATTTTCAAAACGTGGCATACGTAGTTTCAAGTGGGGGTTCTTTTCATAGATAACAATAAGAATCATTTCAGCGGTTTCTCGTAAATAAGTATTCGCGTGACACGGCACACACCGTCCAACGACTAAGTACAGTCCTCTTAACCAAGGCCATGGCCGATTCCTCTCCCAGATCCCTGTACCAAGTTGCGTGTCACTGTCTCTAATGACCTCGCTGTCGACCAGACGTAAAGCCCACTTACCTTACCGTAAGTCAAACAAGCCTCTATCTTTCCGTTATACGCAACAGGTTGGAACAACAGTCTAATTAAAGTTTTTTTAAAGGAGACTCTAAACGTGTGTATAATAAGCATGAGTATTTTTCAAAAAATTAGAAGCTCAGTATTCAACGTGTGTTGTTTTAACGGATAATATAACGAACGTGTTCAGCAGGCACGCGCCAGGCGTTGACCCTGTTTTTATGGCATGCTAATAGAGATAAGCGTATGTGTGCGCTATGAGACGGCGCTCGACATTGTGTACAACATTTCAGTACATAATTCAGGTCCTGAAAAAATATCAATTTTTGCCATTTTGATGCTTAAAAAATATTATTAATACGTGTCGTTGAAATGAGCAGGTTTACTGTTTTTTTTTTTTTTAAGTCTTCAAATGTGTTTAAATAATGATATAAAATACGCAACTGTTTTAAAGCAGGTGTTTTATACTTATCGTCTGCAACGCACTTCATGCGCTAGCCAGACGGAGGCCTTAACAACTGATTCCTTACGCCATTAGGGCCGTAGCCAGTATTTGTGTTTAGAGGGGAGTGGTCCAGGGAATGTTATAAAGTAACACCGATCCCCCCAATAACGCATGGGGTTTGGAAGCCCTCCCCTGGGAAACATTTTATTGTTTATGTTTAAAATGTGCTGTTGAAGTAGTTTCCATAAAGTAAGTAGTGTCTGGACCCCATGGACCCCTACCACTTTCTGATTACGTCCCTGCATAACGTATAAATTAATAAACAACACACGCAGCCACTTCCAGATCATGGCACGTTACATTGTCTTGACCTATACCGAAGCTCAGTAATAAGTCACTAAGTCAGTTTGCGAGTAGACTAATATTTCAAATTGCGTGCAACAAGTAACCCGAGTTAAAGTTTAGTGGCGGAGTAATAAATGTAAACCGTAGACATTTTAACCAAAATGAAGGAAACAGATATGTGCTCAAAATACCAAAGAACGAAGTACAAAACAAATTTAATATTCAATGTAAATAAAATAACGTATAAAAACTGTTGCTGCCACTGCACTTACTAAAATATTTAGCAACTGTGTAAATTAGGAATGCTTCCGCCATCTTAATTAAAACCCTGAATTTCTCGCAAGTGTTTAGACTACGACCGTAGAAGAACAGGTCTGAACACTCTTCTGGAAACTTGACCCCCTTGTTGTTTGGCTGTAGTTCGCCAAGTTACCGAGAATATTGTGTTTTATTGGCGCTGATGTTAGGACGGTCGGACTAAACTCCGCCCACTGCCTTTCCGCTAAGATAAACAATTTATCAAAACGTATTTTTTTATCAATTTATGAAATACTTCCTTTGCTCACAAATTTAATAAAATTCTCCAGCAATCTTTATTTACTTTATAAATTTAACGATGGAAAAAAGTGGTCGGAGTTTGATTCCGACCGCCCGGAAAACAGCGCCAAAAAGTACGACATTCTCGGTAACTTGACGAACTACAGCCAAACAACAAGGGGGTCAAGCAAAATACATTGTTAGATAGGCGAGTGTCCAGACCTGTTCTTCTACGACCGTGGTTTAGATACAACCTACTGATCGAGTTAACCTAGTTACATTATTGAGTAAACCTCCAACGGATTTCTTTTCATAAACACCTCATACTGTCGCGAGCATGTATAGGTTGGTTGTTGCGTGTCTCGAAAAAGCGGCACTCGAGACTTGCCAACTCGTTTTATGTGAAGCATGGTTAATACTTCCCAAAGAATGTATTTTTTACCTTACACTTTTTTTTAAGTGTTTAAGAAGTTCCACGCTAAGTCTTTTTGTGCGCCCATATGCGGTGCCCTTAAAGGGATTCAAATCCCACAATTGAGAGGCACCAGAATGAGAGGGGCGGAGGAAACGGGAGATCCCGAGAAAACCCACCGACCAGTGGCATCGTCAGGCACGATTGCCACATGCGAAAATCCGGAGACCGAACCCCGCCGGGGATAGAGCCCGGATCACCTTGGTCGGGGGCGATTGCTCTAGCCACTACGCCACAGTGATCCCCAATCCATAAGCAAATAGACTTACACAGTATATTGCACAAGTACATACAGATAAACGTTAACATAAATCAAGTTTTAGTATTAAAAAAATTTTAACGGACACCATTAGTTGTGACGTCACACGAGGGCACTGGTTCCAAACAAATGTTTGGTTTGATAGTTTAGCGTTGAAATATAAATATAGGTAATTACCAGTTGACTTTATTAATTCTTTTTGTAACTGCCCATCTTTGAATTGCAAATAAATTGTACTATTCAAACGAGAAAAAACATGCAAGTTTACCTTTAGGTTAAGTAACCTCGTCGCTACTTACACACAAATAACTCCGAGCATGCTCCGATTTTATCCGTTAGGCTATGTTCATAACTTATATGATTTCACTTATTTCGAAAAAACAATAGAATCTACCCAACTCTTTCTTATGGATGTCAAATAAGATCATTGTTTAACATGTGCCGAGAATACATATATCTATTTGGAACCAGCAACGCCGAGTGACGTCACACTAATGGTGTCCATTGTTTCAACCTTAAGGGCGCCGGGCGGAACCGTGGGAATTTATGCCCAGCGTCAACGGACGTATTTCGTTTTGATTGTGGCTGGTGGCAGTGTTCCTAACTACGGGACGGGTGTGAATTCCTTCCCCTCTGTTTCTCCCCACATACAGATGAGCTGACAAAAGAAGTGGGAGGAGTAGAGAGGAAGATAGCTAGTGAAGGTCACATCGCTCCTTACGTTTCAAACTCCATCTTCCCAAATAGATAACACCCGTCGTTACAGATTATCAAGCTACCAGCTTTACTCTGTTGTGAGTGCAGTAAAAATATTCAACTTTTCGATGACAACGCAAACAAAACATTTGTTAGGTCTACTTAACAATTAACTAATTACATGTTAAATAAAAATAGTTACATATTTATTCTAATAATATTAAAGTGTTTTTCAGTATCTACAGCTGAAACAGTAAATTTTTTTAAGGTTCTTATCTAGGTTGGCTACGTTTGAAATATGACTAATCGCAACACGCTGCAACGCGGTTTGAGCGCAGGTAGATAAGAACCTCGACAGTATAAGGTAATGGTTTTGGTCTACAAAGTTTAACATAACATATGAGCGCAAATTAAAAAGTAATAATTTTAGATCTATTAGCGATAATACAGCATGATATCTAAATTCTATACATATTGCTCGATGTTGCAATAATCCAAATGAATATATATATATGATATATTTATATATAATTAAAAAAAACATTTACATTAGCACAGTATAATATACTTTAAATAACAGTTCAATCTCAAACAGACAATATACAAATATACAAAATGAAAAACTTAAAGATCATAAAAACATAACAAATTAATTGTGCGTATTGTTGGATTCATTGAAGCACTTTCAGTTTGCATTATGGAGTTCAGCGCTAATAACACATTATCTACAC
>PNEQ01065876.1:0-26805 GCA_003012365.1 Medauroidea extradentata | reverse complement strand
CCAATTTTGGTGGCTCTATCTCTTATATTTTCTAGTATTTTTCGACAAATGTTTAAAAAATTATTTTTTTCAACGTGGCGTAGCTCCCTTAATATTTACCACAGAATAGTGTTGGTTTATATACCCCACCTTATTTTCCATAACGAATCCCCTCCCGGACTTTGGCACATGAATTCTGGTCCACCCTGTATATATATATGTATATATATATATATATATATATATATATATATATATATATATATATATATGCACCTGACCTTGAATATCCTATAAGAAAGCTGATGTGAAATTACTACATCTCGAACCACCATTACGGGCGGCACTGGCCAATAATATGACACAAAGTCTTTGTTACGCCATCTGTGGCACTGTTAAAATAATTACTGTAATTCGAGGAACACATATTTTTGCCATGTACTGTACCACTTGTAAATAGCAGAAGTTATCGTTTAAACCTTCGCTGTCTGCTAGGCTTTCGCTGCATATCTCTCGCTCTTCTACAGATAAGACTTTCCAGGAAACCGTGAACACTCGCGTGTAACATCGTAAATACTTTTTTTTTAGTGCCATGAGAACGCGTTTAGTACAATGGTCTCATATCACTGGAATTAGAAAGGCAGCAGGAAAGTCAAGAAAATGTTAAACAGCTATTTCGTTACTGTGACTAATTAATTTGTAGTTATTAATAACAGCGTTTCTACACTGAAAAAAAAATTAGTGGGAAGTCTTCCCTCCAAAGTTATTTTGTAGTAACCACTAAATAATTTTGTGATGGCCACAATATTTTAGTGGTGTCAGTTAAATGTTTTTGTGGTGACCACAAAATCAATTTTGCAGGGTAAATACCTACAGAATATTTTGTAACTACCACAAAACATTTTTTTCTGTGTAGGTGACAGAGCACAATATTTTAAAGAAAATAATAAACCCACATTAAACATAAATTAACACTAATACCATGAATTAAATTTCTTGCGCCCGAATCAAATGTACGATAAAGCGGTGTCGAGGCTGAGCTCCAGAAATACGTCAACCACGCAAATATATGAGCACAAAAATGTACAAAAATTGTAACGGACAGTTGTTTTTTTACTTATTGACTTTGAGATATCTACAATTATCAGTTAATGCAGTTAGCATCAATTTACGTACCACGCGCTCTAAGGGCGCGGTCTACCGCAATTTTCATCACCATTTTTTTAAATTTTTTATTTGTACCAGATATTTTTTTTTCTTATTTTAGACACAACATGTGACTAAATTTGGCTCTTATGAAATTTTTTTTATCTCTCATAGTTTTCGCGTAATGGCTTGTTAAAGTAATATTTTGCATGTTTCCGTTTTAACGACTACACTAAAACCAACTGATATACCAAACTAAAAAAAATCACAGTGGATAAAGACATTGCAGACTACAATATCATGCTCATAAAAATAAATAACAAAAATTATTTGTATTTAAAAAATCTATTGAATTTTTAAAATTTTAAATTTTCAGTTTTTTTAACTTTTTTTTAATTCAAAAAATTTTAGTAATGTGAGGTTTGTAACAAAAATGGTCCTCTTATTACAACTGTCTAGGAGTTATGGTTTTCTTTTTAAATGCATGCGAGTGCCAGGAGATCATGGACAATACTGTGTGCTTGTGTGTTGATGTGCTCAGTTCACAGGTTTTGGTGAACAATCACTGTAAACAACATTATCCACACTTCAATTGGTTCACAATACCGTCACAGCAGGCACAAACGCCCTGAGCTTATTCTCTATACAAAATGGGATAGAAAAGATTACATACAAACAATGTCGTACAGTAACTCATAAGGGTGATATTCACCCTTACAAATCAACGTTTTAAAAGGTTTTAACTGAAAATAATTCTACTGGAAATTAAAGAAATTAGTCTGTGAATGGTAGTGTCTCTTTACTTTGATCTTAAGGTTTTGTGGAGTACAAACATTTCCTACATCTAGAAAATAAAGGAGTGGTATGTTCCCACCAATGTGTGACTAATACTTCGGTATTTTTATTTCTTTTTAAGGATGTAATATATACATAATACACGTCACCTTCATGGAACACTTTAATACGAACTGTTAGAGAGGGAAAACATGTGAGGATGCACAGTGTTGCCTGCCAGGTACACAACCCGCGTTGCAAGTCTGGTCATGCGCCCACGGTATAGTTGATGTGTGTGAAGGCGGGTTACGTGATACGGCAATCGTATGTTTCAACAGATCTTCTGATAGTTGTAATCTTTGAACAGTTACTGTAAATTACATGTGGAATTTTTGCATGTCACGTTTTCGTGCAGTTATCTTTAGAGCCCGGTAATTTTCGCGAAAAGATTTTTGCCCCACTTTGTTTCAGTGTCTTACGTGCACACCTGCAGCTCAACTTCATGGCTGTTGGCAGAGTACTTTTGTGCAGAGTTGTTATTCATTTGACAGTGCCAATCAGTACATGGATAACTGCGTCACATCACGTCTGTGATTTGCGGGTTCAACCTCCAGACTCTGGGTGTTACGGCATCCAATCACTGACCACAAAGCAGAGATGCAGGTGCGCACGTAAGGCACTGAAACAAAGTGCTGCAAAAATCTTTTCGCGAAAACTACCGGACCCTAGTTATCTTCTACAGTTATCCCTTTTGGATAGAAAGGCATCTCAGACCATGTTTTGCGCGATTTTATCAAACTGGGTACGCGTATATTACTTAATAAGCTCACTTATCATTTGTGTACTTCGTTTATCATATATCTAAATTAATATTATTATTCAATATTCCTCGATGCACGTAAACGATTTTAACTTTCAGGGTTAATTTGCACCCACTTGAGGAAAGTTGGCTTATCAGTAGGGCCCGGTAGTTTTCGCGAAAAGATTTTTGCCCCACTTTGTTGCAGTGTCTTACCTGCAGCTCAACTTCATGATTATTGGCAGAGTGGTTTTGTGCAGAGTTGTTATTCATTTGACTGTGCCAATCAGTACATGGATAACTGTGACACAACACGTCTGTGATTTGCGGGTTTAACCTCCAGACGTTGTATGTTAAGGCATCCAATCACTGACCACAAAGCAGAGATGCAGGTGCGCACGTAAGACACTGAAATAAAGTGCTGCAAAAATATTTTCGCGAAAACTACCGGGCCCTAGTAATAATAAGTCATGACTCATAGTCCAATTGCGAAAGGGACAGGCACGAACTAATACTCGTTTGCATTCTAGCTTGTTCTCAAAATAAAATGTGAATTTCTCATGTTCCAATTCGTATAGTTACTCTGCTGCAACAGTCGACTGTATGTTGACTGGAGGTGACATCAGTGCCAAAGTTTCCCCGCAGGAATGCGAAGGCTTGCCCTGTACCGTTCTCCCAGCGTGTTTGACGGAAAGGCGATAACTCTTGTTTGACTTCCTGCCTGGCCTACGTGCGTTTTACACCCAAGACGCGCGAAACTGCTCATGCGCGTGCCACGTGACTCGCCGATATCGCCCGAAGAAGTGATAGACGGCCGCTATTCCTGGAACACCTGCGGCGATTTTATCGACAGCTGAAAGGAGGCAACATCGAGTTCGCTGATAAGACATCGCCACAGCGTTGCCAGGTGGTGACTGTACTGTTCCTGCGTTGTGCGCAGTGCAGCCAGTGTTGCCAATTTAGGCGGAACATTAAGTTAGGTATAGTCAACAGGGGTGAGTGTGAGAGATTTTGGTCAGCACTCAACATCGAGGTCTTCAGCGCTGGCGAGGGAGGACATGAGGTGAGTGTGGAGCAGTGCCGGATTGAAAGGGCGGGGGAAACGGGAGATCACCGAGAAAATCCTCCGACCAGTAGCATCGGCCGGCACGATTCCTACATGCAAAAATTTGGGCACCGACCCCGCCGGTAATCGAACCCGGGTCGCTTTGGGAGGAGGCGAATGGTCTGACCATTCGGCCGACGCGGCCCCCTAGTCTAGAGGGGAGCGCGTCGTTTGTCCTAAACGCGTTTGCGCTAAAATATATTTATCCATATAACGTCAAATAAGTCGTTTGTCAGGTGAAGATGTTTGCCCTAAAAATACTTTCTGATCCGTCGTTTGCCCTAAAGTCGTTTGTCCTGAAAGCGTTTGCCCCACAAGTTTCTCTTCTTTGTAATTAGGTTAGGTTAGGCTAGGCTAGGTTATGCTAAGTTATGGTGGGCTAGTTTACGGTTTGTTAGGTTAGGATAAGTTTGTTTAGGTAGGATTAGATTACTCTGCCGTCTGAGAGTAAAATGTTGAATATAGGGTAGCTGTTGGTTATATATTAGAAATGCTTGAGAAAAGGTAATAATTTCTACCGTAATTTGTCTTAAAGTCGCTTACCTTAAAAGTTTGTCTTCCCTGGAAAATCATTTGAATCCACGTCTGCAGATATTTCACTTATCGCCGTTTACCCTAAAAGCATTTGCCAGAAAAAAATTTCAGTCGGGCATTTGCCCTAAGGTTGTATAACCTACCTACGTTTACCTTACCGTAAAGGCGTTCATCCTACAGTTTAGGGCAAACGACCTGTACTCTACAGTAGACGGCTTGTGGCGACAGTAGATGCCGCCGGTGTTAGCCGTCGCATCATGGCGCTGTTGTGGTGGCAGTTATGTCAACATGTGGTAACGTCGCTCTAAATAATAAATATATCCTCACGGATATGAATACAAATGAAGGATGGTTGAATTATAAACGTCTTAATAGGAGTACCGAACTTTTCTGTGATTAGTTATAATTCCAGTGCCGAACTTGAGCTGTCAACATTAGCTGTTCAGTTGTGTATGCTTCGATTTAAACACATGCGTTGGGGAAAAAATTTCAGTTGTACTACATAAGTCTTAATGCTGAAGTTTTAAACTGTGTAAACCTCTTAACAGCGGTGGTCTCGTCCCCCTACTTCTGTCACTTAACACTAGAGCGCTGTGCACTCACACGTTTGTCGTCTCTCTTGAGTTATTAATAAAGAAACTGTGTTCTCTGTCCTGCCGGCTTATATGGCTGAGTACTCTTTGGTAATATCCAGCTACGGTGGCGATCCCAGGGGCGAACTTGCTGAAAACACAGTAGCAAAATTAACATTTATTTCGTTTTACTATGCATTATGTCTCGTAGACAGCAATGCCATTAGAGAACCATTTTCAGCATTCGCTTGGAGTATTACGGGGAAACTATAGGAAACCGAAATTAGAGTGGTCGGAGCCGGGGATCGGAGTTGGGTCACCGTAGATTCACATCGCTCGGTTAAAATTGAAATTGTTTGTCGACTGATATACCTCTTCCTGTTTAAGAACATGTTCTCCTGCATCAATTGTTTTCGCGTTAGTAAAATTTTTAAATCCTAAACGAGAGCTAATATCAAAAATCTGTTCGGTGGTTTTGTTTGAAATGTTTTACACCATATTGGCTAATTTATTCACGGCAGTAAATACTATGGTTTTAGCTGTTTATGTAAGTAACGATATTTTTGTTAATTGACTTTTTTATCAACCGTATATATCGCCTTTTCATGAAAAAATTAGCAATTACGGCTAAAAACCTCTTTAAATATAACTGCCGAACAGATTTTTGATACATAGAGTCGTTTAGATTTAAAAAAATGAAAACTGGAAACAGGGGTGTCCTATACAGCGAGCTATTTTTTACGTGACAGCTGTCTGAAAAAGCCGTTTTTGGACATTTTGAGGTGCCACAAAGCTATATTTCTAAGTATGACATCTAAAAAACAAACATAGATAAGCATAGTTTGAGGTGTGTTTTCTTTTCGTAGACAGAGATATCGGACGTAAGTTTTGCAGTATCGTTTAATATTGTAACGCAGTTCATGCGTGGGTTTAATAGGGCTCTTAAGACCATGGTCTTTCATTTATTTCAAACAATTACTAATAATTCAAATATTTTTTAACCAAATCTTTTGAAAAATTACGAGACTGTTTACATTCATGCGATACACAATTTTGTCAGTATTTTTTTTTAAAATTATATACCGTTTGCTAACAAATTTTGCCAGTGCATTTTTTTAAAAATTATATACCGTTTGCTGGCAAAAAAATATTTTGCTTAATTTTAGCTTAGATTGACCACAAAATATGTGATATTTCAGTGGCAAAAATCTAAAAATTCGTTTGGTGTATTGCAGCAGAAATATTCAGATATAAACAATTATATAAGTGTTCAACACTGTAAGAATGAATTCTTGATATATATTGAACAATTTGCGCAAAAAATAAATTCGGAATCACTGCAAAACTGAAGAGCGAGGCCTTAGCGGTGTAGTACAGCCGTACATCGGGATCGGTTTATCTCACCGATACAGCATACCTGCCAGGTTTTCATTGTCTGCGCGGGGGGACGGTACACATAGTTAACTTGTAAAATTGCTCCTCACACAAAAGCGGTTAAGCATAAGAACGCCCGCGGTTACAATTCTCGCGCCGCGGAAAGCGTTCACGCCCGCCCCAGCTGCAATATTGAATTTCACGTGGCATCACGTCGGGGAGCTGCGGGGCCGCCCACGCTTCTGCTCCCGGCTGGAGCGAACAACCTGGTAAACACCGGGTCCAGATCGAGTATCAGGATGCTGCGGAATAAAAAGTAAACCACTCCACCGCCTGCTATACAAACCTCGTCTTGCTCGGGGCGGCTACTATCCTGCTGCTAACGAGCTTCTGCTCAGGTCGCCTATAGGCTGTTCACTATAAGCTGAACACTCAGCAGAACTTAGAGACATGCAAAATTCGCGTTATCACATGGCAGCAGACTAAACTTCACTTTCCTATACATAACAGAACATAATCTGCGATTCAGTTGGCCACGAACTTTCATTTGTTATCATTTACGTGTGTTACGTCTTTGCAGAGATTGGCCTCTCTACCGTGTAAGCATTCTCCGCGGCAAGTCATGACAATATCGGCCAGCGGGAGACGTCGAACGAGCCTATAGTCACTTGGAGTCTAGTCAGCTGTTAGAAAATAACGCGAATTTTGCATGTCTCTACTTATGAGTAAGAAATGTGTTTTATTGGGTACGTAATTGTTAAGTCTTGAGAGTGTTGAAATGTTTATAAAGGTTTTTTGTTACACGGAAGTTTCCAAATTAAAAATCGTTAAGATGGCTGCAAAACAGCTGAAAGAAAACTTTAAGCAGTTCTCATTTTATCGTGAACGACCTATAGTATAGTACATAACACTTAAGTCTGTACTTGTTCCGTGGCTAACTGGACAGTTTTGAAATGGAGGCTGCTTTCTCCAGAGCCCTGACGAAAGCGAAAATATAGATTTCCATACAAGTCACCATTGAGTTTTTTTTGTTCATCTCGGAGCACCCCACATTGCTATGTAATCTTGTAGGCTGTTTCTTCAATACCCGGAAAATTGTAACACTACAAAGCACCTACTTATAAATTTTTTCCTCATTTATATTCGTGTAACAATTTTTCCTCTTCCCAATGAACGTCCGAAAGTAGTATCTTGAAATGTGACTGTCGCTACCTAATCCAGTTTAACATAACATGTAAATCTATATCCTTGTTTTCGCCAAGGTTCATGAAGAAGACAGCAACTATAAGGTATTCTTTGTGTCTAATGCTGAGACGTGCCAGAGCTGTATTTAAGGTTGACCCAGCCCCGTACATACATAGGGTACGTAGTCTCCTCTGAGTGCAAGGCAGTGAAGTGAACTGGTGTACAAGGTAGGTGTGATCGCACCCCCACCTTAAACATAATGGCCACAGACCTGGAAAACAGGGAAAAGACAGGGAATTTGAAAGTGGTTGGGGAATTTTGTGAGCGTTCAGGAAAAAATTCTCATGTAGGCCTACTATACAATGAAAAAAGAATAATGCTGAATACGTATTGTCAGTAAGTACCTAAGTGTTTGTGTTTTTATGATTGTTTTTAAACAATTATTCGCAGGATGGAAGAGTATTATGTTAGTCCAGTGCATTTGAGTTTTATAATAGCAAGCGTCAAGTTATAATATGTAAACATGTGTGTACAAGTTTGTTTACTGTGCCAGTATCTCACAAAGACATTTACAAGTAAAAGCCAATTACAATAAACTGAGTGGAGAAATTTGGACGGCTTGTAACAACTATGATTTTGACAACTGATGTGGGGTGAATTATGTTTATGCAGCAGCGCTAGACCGCAACAGTGGATTAAATGGGGGATCCCTAAAAAAAAACAAGTCACTAAGAACATCGTCCAGCAACATGCAAAAATCCAAACTGACCCTTCCAGGGACCAAATTTGGATTGCCTTTGTTGGGAGCTAGTGATCTAATCACATACCGCCATTGCCTTTAGTGCTAACTGTGTTATATCTGTAACATGGAGAGGTAAACTTGATTACCATTTACTTTAATGCTGGAAGTATTTGTAACAAAAGAATACAGACGTGTACATTATGTGATTAAGAATGTTTGCAAAAGTGAAATTGTAAAATACAGAGCAAGGAGATGCAATGATATCGCGTTGGAGTCTCAATTGGTAGGATTCAATCTCAGTTTCCAGCTCCGACCATGATTTTGATTTTATACAATGGTTTCCCGAAATTTCTCCAGGCGAATGCTGGGATGGTTCCTTAAGAAAGGGCATTGCCAACTTCTCTCCCAGCTGTTGTCATTGTACCTAGTTGGGTGTCACCATCTCTAATGACATTGCTGTTGACGAGACGTAAAGCCTACATACCATATCTTAAACTGTGAAACATGTCATAGGGTGAATATGATATTACTGCATATGAGTTTCACACAGATAATCAGGAAATTTTATATTAATAGTCAGGGAAAACATGGAAAAGTCAGGGAATTTAATTTCCAGTTTTCTGTGACCATACTGTAAAACACACACACATACATATATACAGGCTGAGCACATAAAGTGTTACAGGGCAATAGCACTCAAACTAGTGATCATATCCACAAACGTTTCAGACAAAAGTTTCAGTGTCTGAGAAGGCCGCCATACTCGGCCACCCTATTTTTTTTATCGGTGAAGGCGCTGAAGCTACGTCAAGGTCAACTCCACTTTGTTAAATGGAACCATGAATCTTTTTTCGATGACTTTAGTACCGATTTGACGTCGAATTCAGCGACCTACAACACTAGGTCATTTAGTCACGCACTCAAAGGATCCACTACCTTGGTTTGGGTCTACCTATAGAAGATGCTCGAAGTGATGACCCTCGACAGCAGCCACATTGTTTTCATTCACAATCGGGTGACGTCTGACTCGTGTTTGTTGCACTGTACCGAAGCGACGGAAACGGTCAGCTAATCGCTTAAAACCCATGTGCGATTTTTGTTACATATAGGGATAACGAGCCGTATACAAATCCTGAGCGTTTCTGTAATTTTTACGGTATTCCCCCAATACCATCAACAAGATTCTTGAAAATAGTTCATTTTCGCGATCCGATGCAATCAAATTAGACGGCAATGCGTGAAGAACTGATACCTTTGGGTGCGTTCTTCTGAAAGTATACGTAAACTTCAAAGTCCCCACAAACTTCTCATAAATGCATTTGCAACTACAATAATTTGCTGACAGTACACGTAAATCCCAGCAGGTAACCAAAATTGCCACTCTAAAAGTAATCATGTATAGTTTAATCAACTTTTCAGTTTTCCGTGCACCAATGTCCTTAAGTTACCCTCTTAATACGATAATTGTTACCCTGCTGAATTTTTGGTCTGTAAGCTGAGATCGGAAAAGGAGTCGAATTTGTGACTTTTGAATTTCACGGCAGATGTGTTTCATAACCATCTCATCACCGCAACGATCCCCCACTCCTCAAAGTAAAAAGTTACTAGCAAGTTCTGTCGGCCAGTTGTTAAAAGTCTTCGAAAGTTATCTTTCAGGGGGCGTGGTACGATAGCTCGAACCGTATGTCGATGATGCGAATACGCGCAGAGGTTCTGGCAGAAAGATAGGGCCTAAGTAGTTGTACTCGCAGCATCCGGAGAATAGAAGAGAGAATAGAAGGAATCTTCGCAGAAGGCAGTGTTCCCAACAAGGCAGGCAAACACACGAGTCTTCAATTGATGTGACGTCGCCTGAAGAATGATGAGGTTGACCTTTTCACGTGGGTTCTTATACACGCGCGCATCTACAACTACTTTCACTTTACTTCTTTTGTTAGGATTCATGGGGTCACGCTGCACCTCTGTTGCGCACTGTAAAAAGATGAATGTAGATTTGAACAACGCAAAGTCATTTGCATCTCAGAAAGTGACCGCGGTCACAAAAAAACTGTTTCCGCATTATGGAGGACCCGTTTACGATTCTTATTACAGCCATCTTGTTTGTTTGTTTTGTTTTGCTTGGTTTTCCGAAATCGCTCCAGGAAAACGATGGTAAGGTTCCCTGATATAGGCCGTGGCCGATTCCCTTTCTGCCAACGGTTCTTTGGACAACAGATTCCATCTCTAAATATCTCTCCGTCGACTAGACATTGAGCGCTACCTACCTTATTTTTACACTTAAGAAACACACTCTTTGTCACAACAGAAATTTAGTTGCTGCAAAGACAAATTTTGTTTAGATATTAACCACTACATAATAGCTTTGCGGCAATAAACGTTTGTTGGAAGTACGAAAAATTGTAACAAAAATTATGTTGCCTTGAAAATTGTTCAGTAAAATCAGAAGTAAGTATGTAGTCATGTATGAGGACATGGGGCGAGATAGCTGGAAGCATGATTCAAAATTCAGTGACATCTCGACTCCTGGGCGGCGGTCATCTTGAATGACATCAAGCCCGCCATATTCTATTCGAATGACAACTACAAGGTCACCAAAGGTCAGAAATTTCCAAAATTTAAAAACATATTATTAATTTCCAAAACGTCATAAAAAATAATTTATATCTGCAATATTGTGTACCATTTCTTTCAGACATCTTCTGTTCAATTTATTCTGCCAGATTGTCACTATTTAGGTACGCAGAGGCCGCCATAATTTAATTTTTAAAACATGTTGCAGCCACCTTTAACCACCACACAACTGTCATTTTTTCGTATACACGGAGGCTGCCATTGTAAATTAATTTTTTTAAAATTATATTTTAGTTACATTTTTACTAAGATGTTGACATGCAAGAGGACTGCTCTTTGATTCCGACAAATGCACGTCGGACAGCTTTTAACCTTTTCTACAGTCACCAAGCTACTCTCTCGGTTTTGTGTAACTTTAAGATGAGTCTTCACCAGTTTCAAATTTCCACGTGCGACGCGTGGGAACATCGGAGATAGAATGTACCGCGCTTGACGGGAAGCATATCGCCACAGTTCACAGTCGCCAAACTGACATGCAAGGTTTTCCTTGTAATCTTTCTTTTTCCTATTGGACTCTAAGCGGAGACCAAAAAAATTTAATTTTTGTATAATATGAAGTAAAGGTCAACGAATGCCTCTCGCTTTGTGAGGTGGTATTTTTGGAGTTAATAGCGGCCTAAGAAAAGCCGGCTGTAGCCATTTTGAGGGGCCTGAAAGTCAAGTTTCTAGCAAGCGCGCTTAATAAAAAAAAAAACGTAAAATAAAAGTTTTAGGTTGTGTGGTCTTTTCGTAGATAAAGGTAACAGTGGCGGCTCGTGGGTTGCTGCCAGGTGGGGCTGCAGATAGTTGGAACCGTACACTCTTGATGAATGCGCCGTAGACCAATGACCATGAAATATTTGCCGGCTACTAGTTGTTTTGTGACGACTCAGTAGTAAGGGGCACCTGCACATCAGCGTGTCAGTGATTGTAGAGTCAACCAGCGCACAACCCTGTACAGCTCTTGGCAACTGCAGCCCTACCTTGCAATAACCAACGAGCCACCACTGAAAGGTAGCCTAATGTTTCGCGTAAAAAAATACTTGTCACGCGCTATACCAATGCCCATGCACCAGACGAGGACTTCTTTTAAGCAGTTTTACGTAACGCCTCTTAATTCTATGTCTCCCTCACTCTTCTCCTACCAACATCAATAAAGTTTCTGCAATACAGCACTTACCCTACACTCCTTATTGTCTCTCCCTACCCCTAACACTTTTTCAGCATACGAGTAATCGGCATAAAAAATTAATGTAAGCTATCCTGTATGAAATTGTAATATGTTTAAGGTTAATAATGCTTAAAAAGTGAAAATATTTGTGAGTTTTTATACTTCTGCTTCGATACTGTTGCAAGAAATTATTATGTTGCTAATGTTGTGTTGTCATTTATGGAATTCTAGGGAAAGCATGAGGTAATCTTTTCGGTATTTTACTTGGCACTTATTTGGTTTTATGTTATTGGAGCAGTCTCGGAGGGACCATGGCCCCTACCCCCCCTTTTTCTCTGGATCCACCCTTGTCCCTCGAACACTTCTCTTAAAAATGAACAAGTACACGTGCTGACCGGAGGGTAATACACCATGAAGGTAGTTATTATCTCGCACCAACCACGTTCTCAAGAGTCTGTATGTTTCTGGAGGAATGGGCGTTGAAGTGTGGCGGTGGTTGGGAAAAGCAGTCCCAAGTTACGGCGCGGGGGATACTTGCACGCTATTGATCATGGGAGGGGACGGACGAGACGAAATATTTATTCATACGCGCTCGCTCACACGTGCACGCACACACACACGAGGAGGGCGGGGCGCAGTGATGCATTGTGGCCGGCCCCCATGTGCGCGATCAATGGAGGGCAACACCCAAGCCTAGGCACGTGTTATGTTGGTGCGCGCCGCGTAGCCGACTCGGCAAGTTCAAGGTTGAGCCAATTGACGCATCACAGAACAGAGAGAAAGGCCTGGGCACAGACTAAATAGTAATACAGACGTGAAATGGCGTGATACGGGCGAACTTGGCCGCTTATTGGCTGCCCGAGGTTGCTGACATCAGCCCCGTGTATGTTTGGCTCCTGCATGTTACGGCAGGTTTCCTATTGGCCTGGCTGCCGGCTGGCAGGGTAGCCGCCTTACGCTGATTGGCGGTAGGTGTCTCCGCCATCTTCCTGGCCAGGGAAGCCATTTTGCTGGCGTGTGTGGCTGAGTTCGCTGTCCTACCTGCTGTTTCACTTCTGTATGCCTAAATATTCTGTGACCTGGGTGTGTATCGAAACATTAAAAATAAAAAATAAAATAAAAATGCCTCGATCGCTGATCTCTAAGCCCAGGAACATCTCGCGAAAAGAATTTAGCCACAGTTTGTTTCAATGCTTTATGTGCACGTCTGCAGTTTCTGCTTTATAGTCGGCGACTCGAAGTTTTAACTATCACGTGGCTTGGTGTTACCAGCAAATCACGGACGTATTGTGTTGGAGTAACTTTATTGTGATTGGTAGGGACCCTTGTTTTTCGTGAAAAGAATTTTGCCTCACTTTGTTTCAGTGCCTTACGTACACATCTGCAGTTCTGCTTCGTGGTCTGCGATTGGATATTTTAACTGCCATGAGCCTCGACATTCTACTGGCAAATCACAGACGTGTGGTGTTGCAGGAAAGTTTTTGTAATTGGATCAGTCAAATGAGATACGGCTCTTCACACAAACATGCTGCCAATAACCACGAAGCACTGAAATAAACTGGGGCAAAATTGTTTTCGCGAAAAAACAGGGTCCCTAGTGATTGGCACAATCAAAAGCGATACGTCACTTCACATAGGGGCACGAACATTTCACGAAAAGAATTTTGCTTCAATATGTTTCAGTGCCTTACGTGGATATATGTGCTTCACAGTAAGGCCACAGAATATTTAGGAATACAGAAGTGAAATAGCCGATGGGACAGCGAACTCAGTCACACACGCCAGCAAAATGGCTTCCCTGGCCAGCAAAATGGCGGATATGCCTACAGCCAATTAGCGTATGGCAGCTGCTCTGATAATCGGCACCCAGGCCAATAGGAAACCTGCCGTAACATGCAGGAGCCAAACATACACGGGGCTGATATCAGCAACCTCGGGCAGCCAATAAGCGGCCAAGTTCGCTCCTCTCAAAAGAGCCGCCACGTCATTTCACGTCTGTATTACTATTTAGTCTGTGGTAAGGGACTGAAACAAATTGAAGCAAAATTCTTTTCGTGAAATGTTCGTAACCCTACCGATCTCACACACGAGACTGCCTTCGGCGTTCACGACTCAAAAGTCAGTACTTTGCCAGCAAATGAAATTTTACGATAAACCTCCCTTATTTCCGTAGTATTAACGGACTATTATTCAAACATAATTATGACAGTTTTTTTTTACTGTTAGAATTTCATCACGTCAATTACAGTGAGAAAGAACTACTTTTCGTCTAGCGTTGACATTCTGAAATCATTTGATGACCCAACTCTGGAATGTTTCTTTTCGTTTCTCCCACCACCGTTCATTTGATAGTTTCGCGAATTTCTAACACATTGCAGCACAATTCAACAGCCAGGTAGGCTAAGAACCTTCGCATGTCTAACTTATTTAAGAACTTGAGGATATTGTGGGAGATGTTGACTTATAGCGGAAAAAGTTGTCTGTTATCTATGCTTCAGCGTAGACACCAGGAAATTTCGGGAACTAACCAGAGAAGTTAGATTTAAAACTCATATACAAGTGAATTATTTTCGCGATTGGATCACCGTTTATGAAACTCGTTGTTAAGGACTCTTAACCAATAGGAAACTTGTATCAAAACACTCACCGACTATGTCTGATGTATAGAGGCAATGATTTTCGGTGAGCAAAGTTCTGCACAAATTGTTTAAATGTCTTACGTGGACACATGCAGCTCTGCTTCTTATTCAGTGATAGGTTGTTTTTAACCGCTAACGTCTTGAGGTTCTACCCGCAAATCACAGACGTGTGGTTTCGCAGTGACCTAATTATGATTGGCACAGTCAAATGACCGATGCCTCTGCTCAAATACGGTCTGCCAATAACTGTGAAGCAGAGTTGTAGAAGTACACATAAGTAGAGATGATGTTTAGAGATGATGGTTTATCGCGGGAAAACTTGACTATTTGCTAGACTTCAACATACGCTCAGCTTATGAAAAGATAACTGGCTTTCGCTTGTACGTGGAGCTGTTGCCCCAATTTGACTAAGCCAATAAGAATCCTGCTATTGTAATATTTGATGCCTGTTATTGGTCTGCAGACAGCTACGGCGTGTCAGTGGTTTCAAGGCTATGTTGGTGCAAAAAATTTTCGCGATATACCATCATCTCTAATGATGTTTTATCGCGGGTAAACTTGACTCTTCGCTGGGTTTCAACGCACGTTCAGCTTACCAGAAGATTACTGGCTTTTGCTTACACATGAAGCTGTTGCCCTATTTGACTGAACGAATAATAATATCGCTATTGTAATATTTGATGCCTGTTATTGGTCTGCAGACGGCTACGTTGTGTCAGACGTACATCATCCAATCATATGTGTTACAGTTAACTACAGTGTTTCCAACGGTATGTTGGCACAAATCATTTTCGCGATATACCATCATCTCAAGACAAAAGGCATTGAAACGGAGTGATGCAGAATTCTTTTCGCCAAAAATTACTAGCTCTGCTGATGTACAGCTGGGCACTCACTGCAGCAGTCAATGAACAAGTAGCTGCGGGCAGAGTGTACACAAAGACTTTGCAATCTAGCCGGCTGGTAATTGAATCCGTGACATTTACGGGTCTAGTAATGCGTTATTCCTGATGCTTTTCTTTTGTTTTAAGTAGATAGCGGAAAAATTCGCTGATTCGCCGAACTGTTGACTAGCCTTCAGTAATGTGTTCACTAAACCAGACACCTGCTCGTTGGCTGCTCGTTGACTCGGTGATACCACGTTAGTAAACCTGCATTTAGTAGATTCTTCATTTTTGGATCTGCGTCCTCTAGGAGGTGCCAGATATGTCTAGGACCAATTGCGAAAGAGACACAAACTTATAATTGTTTGAATTCTTTCTACCTTGTGCCCATAATAAAAAGGCGAATTTTTCACGTCCCTAGTTATTAGTAGAGCCACGATTTCCTGGCGAAAATATTTTTGCAACATTTGGTTTCAATGCGTCATGTGCACATCTACATCTCTGCTACATCGTCTGTGATTGGATGGTTTTGCTCTCACGTGTCTTGGCAAATTACAGACGTACGGAGTCACAATAATATTATTCTGATTGGTTCAGTCAAATGAGAGACGTGTCTGAACAAAGACACGTTGCCAATAACCATGAAGCAAAGCTGCCGATGTGCAAGTGAGACACTGAAACAAAGTGGGGCATTTCGCGACAAAATCGTAGCCCTAGTTATTAGTTAGTTCACATTTGACTGGGTCAATACTCACTCTGGTACACTACTACTGAACGTCTGTGATTCGTCTGTAAACAACCAGACTATGCCACATAACCGCCGGCCAACAATACATGACGCAGGACGATACGCACTAATTTGGAGAATACGCTTTCGGAAAATATGCGCGTGCTTTTCCACCCTTTCTAAATATTGTGAGTTCTTGATATTGTACTGTACATAAATTAGCGGCTTGCTAAAGGATAGTTTAGTTAAAACATAATTATCACATTTCAAAATGTAAACAAATCTTGTTCCAAATAACATTTTTAATGTAAGGGACATATTTAGGAGGGAGGGGGTAGCCTACCGTGCTGAAGCCGCCCCCCCCCCCCCAAACCAAAAATCGTGTTGAACATTATGAAGTCAAAGTATATCCAATCGCCTCAAGGAAACTGTTGTTTTGTTCTGTGATGATACAAGTATATTTAATGTGTCCTACTTGTACGTATATTATTTTTAATATTCTGTAATAGTAAACAACCACACTTTTGAGATGGCTAGTATTTTTCACAATCCGTGAAGTCACGTAAGCGCCTATCCCCCCCCCCCAAATAAGTTTCTAAATCCACCACTGCTAATGCTGTTATCTTGACGCTGTACTAAATTTCTGGTGAATTATTTTTGAAATCATTGCGGCGTTGTAAAGTAATTATTTTATTTCTTTTAATTCATCCGTTTCAATGCATTTCCGGTCTGATTTGGCTTAATGTTTTGTTTTAAAATTAAAATTTAGTTACGGGTAAACAACATGACTAGCTTCTGAGAAAATTATCAATAGTTTTCATGCCGTCCCGATACTGAGAAAAATACGTATTGAGGAAAATTCGTACGCTTTAAAAAAAATAATAAATTTGAGTTTTCCATTACTTGAATTTAATTGCTACTTTATAATTTAAAGTGTTAATATGTTTTTGTTCATTTAATAACTTTACCGCCAAAGTCAGAGTTATATTTTTATTACTTCCACCACTACAGAATAATATTCATTATTATAAAAAAACTAAAAATCGTGTTCGACTTTTCAGTACTCTTAATGCCTTTTGGGAAGGTCTAATAATGTTCTCATTTTAATGTGAATAGCCTATACGTTTTCTTCGGACAAATTATTTGAAAGACACTGGGGCTTATGCTCGAGTTTTCAGTCGCATGCGAGTTGGAAGCCGAGTGGCCGTTTTAAGGACATTGAGATTGTTTTTTATATTTCGGTAATTCATTATTATAAGTTAAATTAGAAAAAAAAACCTTCCTCCATTTCCTAAAAAAAAACATCAATTGGCTTCCAAATCGCATGCGACTGAAAACTCGAGCATAGGCCCCGGCCGTAAAATATTTCATTCCTCTTTGTTTCTTCCCGTGACATTTCCTTGGATTTTTTTTTTTTTTTTTTGCTGTAAGACAGTTTGCCCTTAGAGGAAAATTAAATGCGGAATATTTCTGTGGCAGAAACAATGAGAATGAGCGAGGAGCATTATTACACACCTGGTTGTTGAAGAATTCCGGCGCCGACACTGAGTTACTGCAAACTGCTGAGCATTTGTTTTTCTTCGCGGACAATACCGTAGCAGCAGGGAAAGTCTCGCGCAGACACGACGTGGAAACAAGTGGTCTTTTGTTTCCCTCCGCCGTAACTTGAATACTTCCAGTTTGCCAGGCAATAAATACAACTCGGTAAGAGGAACGAATAAGGGAGCCGTGACTGAGACACTGCGCCGGCCATTTATAGTGGAACTGGCGATAAAACACGAGAGTCCTTGTATAGGTTGTTCCGGTAAAGTGACCATTTTCGAAGATCGTCGAGTCAAAAACAATTATTTTTTTCAGAAGTTCATTTTTGAGAAAGGTGCACTATGATTACTTGGTTTATTACATAAATTGCTGATTTTGTAATAAATTTGACACAAAAATACGAACTGAGTGAACGTAAAAATAAAATCAGGACTACTGAAAGTGCTATATTTACAATAAATTTGGCATACAAATACAAACGTAGTGAACGTAATACAATTAGGACTTATTAAGATGCTGAATTTAAAAAAAATGGCACAGAAGTACAAATTGAGTGAACGTAAATTTAAAATCAGGACTAATGAAAGTGCTAATTTGCTTTTACACACTAGATGGTAACTCTACAGAACAGATTGTTGAAGGAACTGTCCAGATGGTACCGACGAACGAACTGGTTTGTTGTACCTATTTTAACATAAGTATAGTAACGTCAACATTATTTTTTCTCAGTGCAGGGAATTCGCCCGTTGTTTGGGCATACGTAGTTGTAGATTTGGAAGTCAACAACGAAGATTTATTTCACTCGGGTTGATTTTAAAGGAGTGAGACAGCAATGTATTAGTAGCTCTCACACATTGTAACGTTTAAGTTATAGGTTTTGGTTTATGTAAATTCAATTTAAATTCCAGAGATGTAATACCTTACTGCGAATTTATTTTAATGATTCAGATCCTTTGTATAATTTTAATTTTAGGTTTGGACAGTCAGCCGAACCAAGTTCACATGCTTACAAAAAGTGAACCTATCGTGATAGTATGCGTTTAACCAAACCTGGCACTGGCTATGATCGAACATTCCGGTTGCGCGAGTCGGCAAAATAATATGGCAGGTCAATTATTTTAATACAAGTAATTTTTTCTCTTAGTAATTTTTACGTTTCTCGTGAACGGCATTGAGACAACTGTGCTGCCATCTCGGGGCAAGTTTCGCAAGACCCCGCCCACCCCTCGAATTATCGACCAATCAGGGTGCCTTGAACTCGCCTATTGGCTTATTACGCCACAGCCAGTGGAACAGCCAAAACACTACAGCTGCAGGGATGAGTTCATCGCAAACTGCAGCTATTGACTGCAATTTTTACTTAAAAGAACTTATTTATTTTATGCTAACTATGTGTCATGTACACAATTCAGCATTACATACGTAAACTGTATTTTTTGTCGTTAATAGCAGACTAATAGGTCAATCCTTGTAGCTTGTATAATGCAGTACGCCTTGATTTATCAGACGGCGCTAAAGTTAACATTTTATTCCGAGTACATTGCATTTTATTGCTGCGCAAACGAACTGCTATCCACATTTATACTCTTTGGAGTTCAAGCCATACTCAATTTTACCTCTTAAACTACTTTATTTTAACACAATCTCACGACTTTAACGTGTGTTGCTGTCGTTTGTGTGTTGCGTACATTATAACATACAGTATCGTGACGTCACAGGGAAATCAACATGAAAGTTCACGTTTTTGCCGCACAAAACGGACTGCTCATTTTATTTAAGTTTTTTCTGGAGTTACACAGACGCAAAGAAAGAAAGTATTGTACCGTTGTTCACTAAATTAAACGCACTTTTAAATAAAATATATTAAGAAATAGGAACTTTTCCTTTTATCAAGCACACCCTTTTAAACATTACCGACTCAATAAAACGTTTGAAAACACTAGTGAGTGAATATTGTATGGGGCAGGGTACCTGACGGCCAGTGTATTATACCTCGAAGTATAGACTTACAATACAACTAGACGCCCGAAGGCGACTGCTTGTCCCGGAAGATGGCATCAGATGAGGCCTTACAATGGTGGGGAGCCCGGAATGAGACGGGCGGGGTAAACGGGAGATAAAAAAAAAAAAAAAAAAAAAAAAAAAAACTCAACCAACGACAGTCCGGCACGATTTCCCACCATAAAAAAATCCTTTTGGAGATCGAATCTGGATCGCCTTGGTGGGAATGGGAAGCGAGTCGGACTGATTCGCATTCGCATTACTACTAAGTACTCAAGTGTGTTTTTGTCCAGTGTAGTTTTCTGAAGACAATTTAAAAGGAAACAACGACGCGAAGGTATGTAAGCACACTTAGTCAACGGGCTTTATACGTAATGTTCTTATTTTGGCTCAGCATTAGTTTGGCCTTGGTGATCTTCGCTGTACCAACACCTCCCTCTCCCCGCGCAAGAAGTATTTGTCTTGTCTACTCCTCCACGCCCAGGCTTCCTAGAACAGTAACGGCCACCCAGGTTCGTGGACAGCTTCCGCCCACACCTCGAGGTCGTGCTGTAACAGAAGAATACAAAGATGAGTTATACGAAAATGGAGTCTTTGACTCCGATGTATGAAAGCTTATGATCATGACACTTTTCAGCTGTTTCCTTATACTGACAGGTAGGCGAGTACGTAATAGGTAGGACCTACGGGAGTACAAGTGATACAAACCTACTTTCTATATCTCCGAAATGTTATTGTCTAGTTGGTTACTTCATTTGGTCACAGTTTCTTTGATATGAGACTTAGAGCGGTTATTATAGGCCTATGATTTTATTAATGAAAGGTCTGTTCCGACGTCCATTGTAAAACCATCGATTCGTTTCAGCTGTAGATTTTGTGGAAAAGGCTGAACTGAATGTAAAGTCATTTATATTACCAGTTAAAAAAAAATAATGAAAAATTTAAATGCTATAATGTAATTTAAAAGCTTTCGCGAGGTCCAGGGTTCGAATCTTAACACCACGGGCATGGACGTTTGTTTCGTTTACATAGGTTTAGATAGTTAGTTATCTGTGCCTTACTAAACCTAACGGCATAAAATCGGATGACGTAAAAAAAAAAAAAAACATGACCTCCTTTTGCCGGACGTCTGGTAATGCTAGCCGCAGTTTTAAAGGGAATTTTTTTATGTTACCAAAGTGTATTAAAATCACTGATACGTTACGAATATTTTAAGGCGAGAGTTTTCCTTCTTTGGCGATGCTGTACTAGTGCATATAAACTATTAATGTTAGTGTGAAAATTATAGTTTATTTCTTGGTGGGTAGGGTTTTTTTCCTGTTCTTATCGACACATCGTAAAATATATGACGCTAGAATATTTCTAGTAGTTTGTTTAATACTTGAGTTAAGATTTAAGTAGTTTTTCGCGTATCCCGAAACAAATGTGTTATTTGCATTTTATAAACATTTAAGTGCTGTTTTATTACAGTTCAAAACGTAGTAGTTTGGATACTGTACATTAAAGTTAAGAAAACAATACAAATCAATTTAGTAGGTTACGTACAGGTCACGCGAGCTAGGAAAGGTCCTGGCGATGCGCAGAGGAGAAGTTTCCCCCTCCTTCTACCCTAACCAGCGCGTGTGTGCGCAGCTGCTGATTGGTTGTAGCTGCTCATCCCACACTAAGGGCTCCCTCATTTCCTCTCTTACTGGCTGGGAGGGGAAATGTGGAGCGTGTAGCTGCGCAGAAGATACTGTTTTACGTCCGCTTCGCCACTCTCTCAAAACCTTTCCTAGGCTGCGCGACTTGTATAGGTCTATAAGAAATTTTAAAATATCAAATAATTTTTTCCAGGGAGGTAAATATTTTCCATTTGCCTGGTAAAAAGATTTCTAATCACATGAGATAGGGAAAACAATGTTATGTTTAACAGTCTCGGCAGAACATCAGCCAACATCACTACAAGGTGCTCAGGAGAGTACTTGCCTCTCGATGGCCGAGAGCCCAGCCAATCACACATGCTTTGCTACTATTGGCCAGCTTAGAGACCATCAAGGCTATATAAGCCCCAATTTTCTAGCGAACTTCACTCCCATCTTGGTGTTCCGACCAGCTGTGTCTCAGCCTGAAGACGGGGATAGATTGCAATCCCCGAAACGTTGCATTTTTTCGTTGGTTTTAACTTGTGTTGTGTTGTCTATTGTCTTGTGTTTGTTGTCCACTGAAAGAATCCCTCTGGGATTGCTTTTTTTAATTATTTTTGTATGTTTCATATTTGTTTTTTGTTGTTCGTTTTCGTACTTTATCATTCAACACAGGTTTGTTCAGCAAAACATGAGCAATGGCGTGTGTCCATAAATCAATAAATTCCTAATAAAGGTTGATTCGAATGCTGATTACTCAACGGAATTTACAATATTTTAGTTCCTCTTCCAGATTATTGAAATCAATTAGGTTGTTCGTAATCGGGAATCCGACAAAATAAATGAGATTTAGAGAGTCTGTGATTTGCCACTGAAAATCACAGCAGTGTTATCGCTAAGGAAGTACATTGCGTCGTGTATTTCGTGTATATGGCGTAGACTGTCACCGGAAGTGCGTAGGCACACGTACATACATCACACGCACACTCACTTGCAGAGCAAACCTCACGTTCATCATTCCCAAACACCGTGTTATTGTTGACACCGGTGCCAAGGTCTTCCGATAAGATAACCACCTCACCTCGCCTTCTTCCTTATCAGTAAGGATAGACGGGATATAATAATAATAATAATAACAACTCAACGATGGTTCTTTTTTCGTTCGGATGATCGAATACGAGGCCTGAGCCTTTCTTTCCTGATAAATTACCGCATGTCAGGTGTGGAAATCTTTTGAGATAAGGAGATTATGAAACTAACGCGGGCAAATAAAACAGTTTTGAAATACGACGTAGGAACCTGGCCGTGTTTGTTATTGTCGACGACAAGACAACATTATTGTTTATGTGCTGCGCTGCCCCAGCAGTGTTGCCAAAATGAGTGGAACTCCACTAAGTGTGTGGCATTTTGTGCGGAAGGAATACTCAATTTGAAAATAAAAAAATAAAAAAATATTTGTTTATATGTCTGTAATATTTATGCGTGTATTACATGTATGAGGTAGTTCACACGTAATAGTTGAAAATTAATGTGCAAGCTTTAATGTTAAAATGTGATTATATTTTTCAATAATCATGTTAATTTTTTAACAGTCGACATTTCACTTACCGTTAAATTTGGGGGGAATTCGTCTTGTCAAGTTGCCCGCGAGGCATGTTTACAGAGTGTCCAGAAAAAAATTGCATAATGAGCACACCACGCAAATCCTGGGCGAAATTCGAGACGAAAAGTTAGTGGCTAAATATCGTACAATGACGCTTTATGTGCACAATGTGACAACCTAGCACTGTACTTCGTCCACTCTTGCGCTAAACATATATCTTATCTTCCTACTTCTGTTTTGACATGATTCTACGTAACATACATAAAATAATACCTGGGCGTGGAGCCCAAGATGTGACTGATACTCTTCGTGCAGCGTTGCCACGTTGTGAACGTAAAATGTACATTTGGCCACTTAACATTTTCGACTTTGATTTTACCTAGGATTCACGGGATGTGCTTGTTTGCGTTTGTTTCTATGCCTGCCGTATAAACAAAAACGTTTTCATTGTTCACTGTGGGTGGAACTGTGTGTAATTTAGTTGTGGTGTGTGTGGTTTTCGGGATGATTGGTCTGTCAACACTGTGCACCAGACTAGTCTGCGATGCAATCACATTAACTTTATTGCGCGAGCCTTGAAATAGACAAGAATAATTTTTTTCGCGTTTTACAAGGTTCACGAAATTATTGGTTATGTACATCTGTAAGTACTTGGTCATGCCCCCGAAACGAAGGAAATGATTCGCATAGTTCCGAACCTACTCTTTCCACTATCCTGTTTCACAGTGATCAGCAAAATGCTTTATAAATACTGGTAGCCTGGAGTAGGCATGTTTTGGTACAGTTTGACAAGGGAGAAGAGAGCAAATGGAAATTCACTCATATTAAAAAAAATTATCATACATATTGTTGCAAGCTGTGTTTCTGAGTGCTGGGTGGCCGTTAATACGTTGCGTATGTTCTGCGACACAGAGGCGTAACTAATTTACAAACGCTTTATTGTCAAACGACATAGTATAACTAACGGGTAGGTCATCGTAAGATGTTTTCAAAGGATTAACGAATAAATTAAACGTAAAAAATACTGGAATACATGATACGCAAAAGCAAAACCTGGACCACAACTTGAAGCACAAACGAACAAAGTGTATAAATACGTTTTATGCGTCACACGTGTTTAAATATTTTAAAAAATCTGATATTGTTGTTCATTAAATGCACTGTTATAGGCTGTTCACTATAAACTGAGTACTCAGCAGAACTAGTAATTAATTAAAAATATGTTTTACCAATATATTATGTTAAGTTTTGAGTGTGTTGAAACGTTTACACTCGTGTTTTGTTACATAGAAGTTTTCATATTAAACATAGGCCTAATAAAAATGACTACAAAACAGCTGAAAGAAACCTTTATGCAGTGCTCACTTTATCATGAACAGCCTATATTAGTCATTGCCTTCCGCAGTATGCCGGTTGAGGGGACAGCCATAGAGGTTCAAGACCAATACTGATGGCCTATCTCTATGTGTGACCAAATTGAACTGCTATATTGTAGCCCATAACGTCCTATACCATTGATTTTGTTGGAAAAATCGTTCCCCCCAACTCAGATAAAGTACACGGTTCCCTATCTTCGGCTGCAATACGTCGGCGTTTAGTTTGGTCACGCAACAAAAGAGTAGCGTAACAGTCTAGTTCTTTTATTACGCCTTTGGGGACAACACAACACCCAGCCTTGAACCCGGGGTGATAACTAAAACTAAGTATCCCGTCCCGGCCGGGAATCGAACCCGAGGCACTTGGCCCAGCGGCCAGGAGCTCAAACAAATGTTACTTTAATTTTTTCATTTAACGTTTGCTTTGGTGCAGTGGCGAGGCGGTAGCTTCTGCATCACCTCTGCACCAAATATTCACCCTTTAATGTGACTTATTTTGAGTAACCCCGAGTAACTTTCGTGAGACAGTTTTATAGAGAAAATTTTTGAGACCATTTAGACAAACCCAAATTCACAACCAGCCAGACCTGGGAATCGAACCCAGAACTCCTCGCACCAAAGTCGGCCGCTCAACTAACTGAGCTACGGGGTGTCGGTTCCACTAGTTACTTGGTCAATCTACGTGTAATTTTTTTGATACGTTAGTATCACATTTTTTACTGTACAGATTGGCAATTTAAATTTGAGGAATGTATTTATTGTTACTTTTAGTGTTCATATTTTGTCTGAAATGTTAACTTATACCGTTTTTGTAGCAACATCTCTTCGGAAAATTATGATTACCGGGCTGATTCTGTTAATCAGTATTTCGGTTAACTGATACTGATTTGTATATTGTAAGACACACAAATTGTGTTTTACTTGTGTCAACAGACGTTGCAAACGTTAGGTGCACAAACCGATGAAAAAAAAAAAACATGATCGTATTTCAGCTATCGCCTGCCACTTTAAATTTCAACAAAAGAGAAAAACTTGGACCATGTGTAAAGCATGTTACAAATGCTGTTTCAGTGCGAGGAACCGGTTCGCCTGCAATACTTTCACTAGCAACACGCCTTACACGTAAACGCAACCCGCATGGCAAGAATACGAAAGCTACACCACTATAGGTTCTTCGAGATAAAGTTCGGAATTTTTATGATTTTCTTCTCGTAAGTTATATATATTTTTTTAATATATGTGTATTGTTACTTCAAACTTTAACTGTCCACTATAGTAGAAACCTATCACATTTATTGGTACTTAGACATTTTTGTTTCTATTACATATAAGCAGGAAAATACAACTTTGAAAGGAATAAAGTAACTAAGGTTTCTAAAGTGCTCACTTTATACTGAATGACTTATACGGGAATCCGCACAAAGCAGTTGGGTGACGCGGTGGGAAATCAATGTATCTGCTGATCACGGTGAAGCAACCACTTTTTTTAAAGGTCCTGCTGCTAAAGTATTAACTTTCAGTCAATTAGCTTTCCAACTGTTATTAATATAAATGCCTTTAAAAATTCTTGTAGTAACGGGATACATTATTTAGTGCCGAATTGGCTGTTGTCAGGACATACATAAGTAATAATTCATAAGTAATTCCAAGAAGAATGGTGTCAATTACAATAAAACACTGTGTTCTTCTGTGTTTTAATCGTTGTTTCGTTTGTACTCGTGTCTTTGACGTCGTTGTTCGGTCATCCTGCTGTGTGTTTAACATTGTTATCGTTGCAGTTATTGTCTGTGTTGTCTAATTGTTCTGTTCTGTATTTCTCAGTTTGCTCAGTTTTTTCATTAGCTTTGTTATTTGTTTTAAACTTCTAGTTTTTAATTTATTTATGTTTTTCCTTGTTTGTCATAATTCCTCCTACTGTAGCACAGCAATGGCGTATGTCTACAATATTTCACTAAATCATTATTACAAATATTGACATTAAACTACGCAACACAGAGTGTACACATCACAAAAGTTGATGTTAAAAAAGGCGGAAATAAAGTTCTTAATTTACCGTGAACAGCCTGTAGACTCGTCCTCCCTGGGTTTAATGCTTAATTTAGGCTTTACGTGCATTTCGTAAGTCACTAGAATAGTACCGTGAATTTTTCTGAATACAGGCCATGGCTGCTTCCCTTCCTGCGCGATGTTTCTCTTAAAGGCGCAGCCCATCTGCGCATTAAGGTGCGTACACATCTGAGCTGCGCCGTGTAATGCAACGTCGCCGCGAGCGCGCGCACGAGCCCGCGCACGAACGTGCGCTGCGCAACGTTCATTCTCGCGAGCAGTGAAGCACTGTTGCACGCCTGTGTTTCCATACATGCGCAGTCTGAAGTGGTCGTGGCAGTATGTCTCTGCGAACAGCAGCAGCAGCCTAC
>PNEQ01065875.1:0-26827 GCA_003012365.1 Medauroidea extradentata | reverse complement strand
ACACAATGGAGGGAGGTTCAGAATTGTCCCAAGGGGCTGATGGTGGCTCGGTTACCTTCAAACTGCTCGTCTCTGTCTTCCTTGAATCAAAATGCAGAAGAGTGTGGTGACGAGCATTGCACTTTCGACATGAGGAAGACGAGGGGCAATTCACTGCACGATGTGATGGCAAGAGACAGTTTAAACACAGGTTATGTTCTTTCACAATTGAAAATCTCTCTGCTGGAGCAACCTTATTAAAGTATGGGCATTTGTAGACACCATGACTACCCTTGCCCAAACAACATTCTTGTGGTGGAGAGCTGAACAGACATTTTGAAGACACGTTACGATGTGGCTTCCAACTGTTCCTTGTGTGTGGTGTACTAACTCCCCGTGTGGTAACTGAAGCTACTGCTTCTTGAGCTCGACAGTGTTTTTCAAGAAACACGAGGAAGTCTGCAACAGTGGCCAATTCAGTACCTAGTGACATCTCCCAACGGCCTTGAAGTGTTTTGTCTAATCGCTTGCACAGAATAGGCAGTAACAACAAATCCCATTGATCCACTGGAACATCAAGGGATTTCAGAGCCGAGACATTCTCTTAAATTACACACACGAGAGAACGCAAAGAAGCAGGTGTATCAGCTGATACAGAAGGGGCTTGTAACAATGCCTCCACATGAGCATTAACAAGCAGCCGCTTGTCGTCATAACGATTACACAATAACTGCCAGGCCACGTCAAAGTTGGCATCGGACATTGGTAATGATTGTACCATGCCTAACGGCTCAACACGTAAAGACGACTTCAAATAAGCTAATTTTTCAACTGGCGCAAGTTCATCATTGTGTGCAACAAGCGTAGAGAATAAGTTTGTAAAGTTAGCCCAAAGTTTCGGTTGTCCATCAAAGGTCGGCAATGTGATTTTGGGTAAAACTACCCGTGAGCTGCTCTTCCGTTTGTCAGAAGGCTGACTACATGTTTTTGACTCCCCTACAATGTCGCTGACCGCTGCCAAAACAACGAAATATTTATCCTCAAAATCTGCTAACTGGCGAGCTAGATCAGCGGTGGAAATTTTCAATTCAGTTGCCGCCATTTCCACAGTGACATAGTCCACGTCAAACGTATCGCGCACCTTAGCCAGGTCACGACTTGTGGCAACAAACACACTGTGTTTTGGTGAGTCAGTACCTGCGATTAAAGCAAGGTCGTACGCTCGTTTAAGGCGACTTTCGGCCAAGCGTAAACGCACAAGTGCTGCGTGTGGATCAGCCATTTTGAATACTAGGACGACAAAGAACAATTACTGCTCAACACAACAAACGGCGAGAACGGAACGACCTCACAATACCAAGATGCCCACACACGCGTGGTTACAACATACAACCAGCGCAAGCAAAAACGAACAAAAACATGTGAAACCAACAACCACACGCGCGTACAAACTGGCAATTGCGCGAACCAGACAACAGAACAAGAACACCAAGATACACACCCAAGGACCGCTACAAATGGTCGTTAAACAAACAAGCTAGTGATACTCGTGGCAATACCATGTGGCACCATCAGTACAAAGGAAGCATACAACGCCAGGTCTAGAAGACAGACGACAACGAATGATGCGTTAACAGGACACAAACTGAGTTGCATAACTTCATTCTTCTTACAACGCCGAACGACGAGAGTTCGTTTCACACACGCGCGTCTTCCGTGGTACGTTACCGATCGCGGCACACGGCACGTGGTATAAAACGCGACGAATTAATGCTGCCATCCGGCCCGGAGGACCAAAAAATGTACGTCGACACATGTACAATAACACGACACAAGAAAAAACTGAACAAACTACTGCGATTGCTACGATGCGAAACTATTACGAACCTTCGACACGATGCTACCGCATCGTTGCCATCTTGAAGACTGGGTAGTGGCACAGTTCGTGCCAACCTGGTAATCTTGCACACATCATGTAGGGTTGCCAACGTTTGGTAGGTCCTGTCCCTACATTTGTTTATTATGTACACCATCACCGACGACACACACACAATAATACTATTTACAAGTTCGAACACCTGTGTTGTACTTAACTACCCAAGATACATAAAGATCAACGGCCACCCCCAGGACAGCCCATTGTATCTGGATGTGGCAGCCCGACAGAAAGGATTTCGGCACTGCTGGATGCTCACCTCCAACCGTGGGTTCAGCTCCTTCCCTCGTACATCAAAGACACCAATCACTTCCTAGAACGCCTAAAAAACGTGAACACCCTTCCCCATGATGCCTACCCCATGATGCCTGTCTGGTAACAATAGATGTAACCTCTCTATACACCAACATCCCCCACTCTTCAGGACTATCTGCCATAGAACATTATCCGTACAACAGATCTCAGGACAGCAAACCTTCCACAGCTTTCTTAGTTGAACTGGCAAGACTCACTTTGAGTAACAACTTTAGATTTCAGGACAACAATTATATTCAAATCAAGGGCACCGCCATGGGCACATGCCTGGCTCCCTCTATGCCAACCTATTCATTGGTAAACTTGAGAAAAATTTTCTGAGCCATCAGCCTATTCATCCACACTGTTGGATGTGATTCATAGACAATGTCTTTATGATCTGGAACTCCACCGAGGACAGCATGCTCATTTTTCTCAACAACATCTACTCCCACAGTCCTTTAAAATTCACCTGGAACTATTCAAAATCCCACACAATTTTTCTGGATGTAGAACTGACTCTCCATAATGGCAAAATTGAAACAGCTGTCCATACCAAACCAACCAATAGCCTGCTATACCTCCACTTCTTCAGCTATCATCCATACCATGCCAAGAAATCTCTGCCATACAGCCTCGCTACCAGAGCCAAACACATCTATTCCACCCAAAACCAACCTAAACAAACAGTGCGAGCAAATAGCCAAGCTCTTCTGTGACAGAACTTACCCAAAATCTCTTATATGTGAACAAATTCAGCGTGCCACTTCAACTGATGATTCAACCAAGCGGGGTAATTCTGAAATCCCCTTGGTCATCCCCTACCATGAGGGTCTGGATAAGCTCAAAACAATACTCAAATGTGGGCACAAAATCGTGGCCTCCTCACCACTCACCTAAAACTTGGTCACTAAACCTCCCAGATTGGACAGAGAATGAATGGCCACAGAGCTGACACCAAATAAGCCATAGTTGGAGCGGAGGTCGATCCATGTGAGAAGCCAGTTGCTGCACATGCAGCATCTCATAATTCCAGCTTCGATTCCTGTTACTTAACCGGAGTGGTGAGGACCCTACCACAGTTGAACAATGGGGCAGAATTAAGATGCCGGGAATTGCCACACCAGTATATTACCAAGTCCAGACAGCCTACTGGCCTCAATCTCAGATAACATACTTGTACTTCAAAATTCCCGCAGCACCTTAGTTTGCCTTCTGGCCGCTGTGTGCACTAATTGCCAACCACCACCACCGCCGCACCGGACAATAGACTTAAGTGTGTCTCCACTCATAACCTGATGAAGCCGATGTAGTCTGCGAAACGTTGTGACCGCGCGCCCGCGGAGAAATGTGTTAGTCCATCTGTGTGTGTATGTGTTTTCTATCTTCAAGTGCCACTTGTGCAACCCTCAATTTTTTAAAATTGTAACTAAATGTTCAGTATTATAAAACAAGGGAGGGTATGGAATTCATAATTACATTAACATCACTATTTTTAAAATACTACATTCAATGCATATTTACGATATTCTCATTAAAATTTTTACTAAATTGTAAATTTGATGTATAAATACTAAAAATTGTCTACACTTTAAGTATGTTATAGATGCAGTTGATATTAATTTTGCAAGTTATTATACTGAATATAATGTTAAAATGCAAATAGATAGTATAGAACAGTCCTATTTGGCATATATGATCCTACTTACATTCAACTGTAACAGAAAAGCACACTTAAGACTGAAGTTTCTCTCATATTAAAACACTATCAGAAGACAATACGGGCAATCACTTGACCATTTACCATTTTATCACAAATCTCACTGCAGCAGCTTGTGCTGGTTTGTAGCTTGTACACCCCTTACTGCTTACACTAGTATCATGCACTCTTATTTACGTGCACCAAGTGTCACTTCTCGGCGAATCGACTGTAGTATGGTTGGTGCGAATGAATATGACTGTGTGCATAGTGTGAACACGACTGTGTGTGCAAGGTGTTAAAAGGACTGTGGTGTGCATTGTGTTACCGATATTGTGGTGTGCGTAGTGTGAGCAGGACTGTGGTTTGCATAGTGTGTATTCGTGATGTGAGGTGGACTAAGTTTTGCGTTGTGTGTGTAGTACTAAGTTAACGTATTATATGTGCAGGACTACGGGATATGGGAGCGTGGCGACAAGACCAATCATGGATTGCCAGAGCTGAATGCCAGTTCTATTGGCATGGCAAAGGCAGCACTTGAGGCAATGAACGAGCTGGACTTGTTTGGTGCGCGTGGTGGTCCCTCTTCTATCATCCACGTTCTGGCAGACGAAGCACAAAAGTGTCAGGCAGTTCTACAGGTGAGAGATGTACACTAAGCTAGTGTATCATGTCTGGGCTTGTGTTTGCTTTTTGTCTCTCTCTGTACCTGGAATTTTTGTTGTCACGTTAGTAGTTTCTTATGCAGTATTTACAAGGTTTTTTTGAGTTATTCAAACTTAATACATACACAGTGTGTCTATAGTAGGTTGTCAAGTATATTTTCATTATGAAAGAACTGTGGTGTGCATGAGTGAACAGGACTATGGTGTGGGTAATATGTTTTTGTTGTGAGGCAAGTAATTTTTCTTTACAAGATGTTAAAATCCTCACAAGTGTGCAGTTGCTAGGGGGAAAGTCAGCTTTGCTACCAGCAGACAGCTTGTATGAGCGCATGATGGTGACTGTGAGAGCAGGAGAAATACAAGACTGACGATTGCACATTAGCCTGAATGATTGTTTGCATCTGTATCACTTGCTGTGTTAAAAGTACATTTTCAATACAAAATATGTATACTTACGTGTTATACGTAAAGTGTACACGTTGTGGTGGACCCGTACCTGCCCACACACACACACCTCGCTGCCCAGATTCGTAAGCCAGTTACCTGATTTCAACCATTTAGCTGGTAGAACAATTCTCTACTCTTCTCAGTTGTGGCGTGGGTTCGCAATGAAATAAAAGAGTGGCTTCGTGGTGAAGATTAAACTGGCTTTTATTTTACCGAATCTGCATTTTACAGGTAAACACACTTTAGCACGTGGCAGTCAGTTCCATTGAGCAAAAACACGACAACAAAAGAAAAAAAGTCATGATGCCAGTATTATATTAAAAAAATTGAGGTTTACTTAGTTTGGGAGCATTGAAAAGAGTTCCCAGCAGTTACACGGCCCTGAATCCATGCTTGGTAACCCACGCGGGAAGCGTACCTATCTAATGTCCGAGACACAGTTCTCCAACATCCTCCACCCAGGCACCAGCCCACGAGACATAAAAAACACGTCCACATCCCTTGTTGGTCAAAGAAAATCTGGGACTAGCAATGGCTGCCGACGCGCCAGCTAGTTGGTGTGGCGGTGCCAACCCTCGCAAATACTTCCGGGAACTCTTTATATTCTCGAATGTTCTAACTTAAATACATAGTAAAGACTTATAATTTGTTGAAAAATAGCAGCAAGGCTAACATGAACAGTACCATAATTAAAATAATTATATTACGTCTGGCGTATCTGTAATTAATTAAATGAGCGCTGCACTCGGCTGAGTGAGGTCATTTCCTGCTCTAGGACAATCTGGTCCATCATCTTACCGGCGAGAGATAAAGAAAGAAAGAAAGAGAAACATCCCACTGGCTGCCTTAGCACAACAAATATTACAAACCAGAATAACTAATCTGCCCGTAAGTTTATGAAAAAATTACCAGAGACAAAAAATGTGGCAAATTCAATTAGCTTTAAATAGAGACCAAGCATGATCTATCACTTTAAATATTTATTATTCCGCTAAAATAATGGACCCTTGTAGTTAGCAAACAAAGATATTTTAGGTAATTTCAATGGGTGAACCAACCAGACAAACTGGCTCATGTGACTTAGCAATATAAATATACAATAACCATTTAGTTGTTAAATTGGAATGACTGCCACAATTATATAGACAAAATAAATACATTTAAGGTTTAACATAAGAAGGTTGTAGAAATTCTGACTCGTGCTCTACAGGAATATTTAAACTGCTTCTTCAGAATGGGATCTCTTGCTCTGGGGAGAGGTGTCCATTCATGTGCTCTTCTCTTAGGTTATATGACATTTATATCATTTGATAAAAAATCAAACAAAGGTTATTCACTTCTCAGGCAACGCAACACTACCTCTGTTGGCAAGCCTGGCAACGGCACTGATTATGTACTAGCACTTAACCACTTGACCTACCCAACTCACAATATTGGCACTTGGCTCAGTATTAACCTTAAAGACTTGGAGGCTCATATAGGCATATTCGCGTGTCATCTGATGTATTGAGCTACAACTAGCCCATGAAATTTAATACTTACAGATTTAAAATAAAATAATTGTCAACACTACATAACAGTTTGGATTGTAACAAGGTCTGGTGAGGCCAGCTGCTTCACAACGTAGTCTGTTTACCGACATGTACATTCATGAATGTACATGTAATTTATTTCAACTCTGCAGAATGTGTTTTCTGTATTCGGCGAGTTAACACATATTGTAACCTCAACCATGCCTGTTGTCTGCTTTCTCTTCACCTAGGAATTTTATTGCTTGCAATCAAATCTTTTGTGTAGTTTCTGCACTCTATGAAAAATAAATTACATTTTCAAAAGAATTTATCCCAGTTCCTCTTTCGTTGTTATCCCAAGTGAATCTTTTGTTTTAAAACTATTAGTAGTGTCACCACTATTCAGTATTTTCCTTTAATGTGGCGTCTTACCTAGTGCTTGAACTACAGTATGTTGCAATATGTTTGATAAGTCTCCTTTTTAAGATAAAAACAGTAAATTTATACTAAATATGTTTGCGTACGAAAAGTAAATGTACAGTGTTTGAAAAGATGATGGATTGTTACCTTTAAGCTGCACACATGCTGTAAATACTATTTTGAAGCTCAGTTCTGACTGCCAAGCCCCAAAACCTAATAACAGAATACAAACAAAACTATGTTAGAGACGAGCCTTGGACGTTGGTGCGTAGTCCCTTCCACTGCTTAAATACGCGTTGAGGTGAATCTCTGAAGGGAGGACAGCATGCCAGTTAAGTGGCTTCCACAAAGCAGCAGTGTACCAATGTTGTCCTCGTCATAGTTGTTTCTGGTTCTCTGATGTGGAGAAAAGCTCCAGTAGGAGCAGGCGACCATGTTAACCGTACAGTGCTTCTGTATAATGCACAGAATTACACAAAAATACCAAAACCATCTATATTTTTCTTTTCATAATTTTCTGCCCTTAAAATCCCAGTTGTACACAGTCTTTCATTATTCATGTCAGCTAGTTTTCCTTCTTGGTGAACTGTTTGTTTCAATTAATGTGTCGCTGCTGCAGTCAGTATATTAGCAGGACGTACCAGATATATAAGTTGTTGGGATGTTCTGGTATTGCTGCATAGACTTTTATTTTTTTAATTAGTAGTTGATGCCATCGCTAAACACATCTAACATTACCACCAATAGACACCTTTACCCTGTCATCCGTGCTCATGTAAACATTTACATCTGTCGCTAACATATGAACACTGGAAATACTATGGTATATACTGTGACCAGTACTGTACTTCCTCTCATTGAAAATAACATAACAGTGGAAAGATAGAGTGGAAGTCGCATAGTAGTTCACATATTTTCCTGCTGCATACTTGTTGCATGTACCGTATTTGCCGGCGTATAGGATGTCCCAGCGTATAAGACGAATCATGGTTTTGAAGGTACAAAATCTTGAAAAAAAGTAAGTTATTAATTTTGAAATTCCCGACAGAAAAATATTTTTTTCCTTTGTCAGAAACATTGAAAACTTGTTTAAGTATTTTTAATGCATTTAATGCACAGTGGCGGCGGCGGCACACGTAGCTGGAGACATCATCAGTTGTCGGCAGCTGTGCGCGACTTGGCAACGCCGGACTGAGACATGCCGCGTGCTACATGGCAACGCTGGGCTACAACAGCTGCTTGCAAGGTCATTGCATTCCTGTGCGCTGTTGTCTGCCAGCGTAGCACAAGACAGTAGACACGCGAACGTGTTATACGGTACCTAAATCCTCGTTTTCTCCGCCCGAGAGTTTTGTGCCGGCGAAACAAGAGATGTAAGCATGCGGACCTAGATCCTCGTTTTCTCAGCCCGAGAGTTGTAGGCTGGCGCTCCAGCTGCATCAATCACCACTTCGCTGCAAGGAAGTATCCTTTATTATGAATGATGCTCATCAAAATTTCATACCTTAAATTTTATTAAAAAAATGGGGTACTGGTTTTCATTTGTGACAAAAAAGCAATTCCTTGAAACATCATACAACTCCACAGCTTACAGCTTAGCTTATAAACGATTTTTAGGTTACCAAAAATTTTTGCACCTTCATATAAGACGAGTAGCAATTTTTGAAAGACAAAAGTATGTAAAAATAGTTGTCTTACATGCCGACAAATACAGTATGTGATATGTGCCTCCCTTAAATAGTGTTTAAGTGTAGAAATATCATAATTTTTTAATTGTACGAAACATTGCTAGTTTTGTTGACGTTACATAGGAGTACATTTTCCTCATATAAAAAAAATTTAGCTCAGCCAGTTTTCTCAGTGGCAAGTCAAAATTTGCATGTTTTTACTTCAAACTCCCCCCCCCCCCAAAAAAAAAAAACCAGTGAACATAATGAAACAAAATAATTCACAGTGTAAGTACATGTCACTGGCTACAGCTTAATGTATATAAAAACTAATTACAAACATTTTTGTATTTAAATAGAATTCTGAAATTTGAAGACTTTTTTACTACTTTTAGCAATTTTTTAAACATACAAAACTGTTTTGTAATGGGTTTCAAACGATAGCACGTGATATTAAATTTTGCTGTAAATTGTTTCCATTAGTTTTCGAGGGGTGTATAAAGTAAAGAAATGAACATTTTGAAATGTACTCCCAAGCAAAGTCAAAAAACTAAAACTACACAAATATGAAATTTTGGTTTTTATCCACTTGAATGATTTTAAGGGGTTTTCACAATTAGAAACTAAGACTGAATGCAGTAGAATTTTTTCCTGTTGCATTGCTTTAGATCCTAGCGTACATAATCAGTGGCGTTGCCCGAGGGGGGTCGCTAAGGGGGCCAGGGCCCCCCTCCCCTTCCTGAAATTGAAATTCTCCAATTTAAAACTAATATAAATCTAATGCTGCATAAATATATTTAAGAATGTTTTTGGCAATTTAATGACTAAAATGTTCACGAATACATGATAATGTAGGTTTTTTTAAGAAAATAATAATGTGTCTAGTCCATTGGCAGCTGAAATTAGGTGTATTTTGTATTAAGCTGCAAGCATTCACTTCCGGGTCAAAGCCTCTCATTCTCTCCCGTCTACTTTTTATTTTTTTCTGAGTGCTGTCCCTTGATACAGCAGGGCTGCTGGCTGGTCAGTCGCTACCTACCCCTAGTCACACCCTTCCAACAACAACAGAACTGCCTGCTCCGAGGGACTAGAAAGTGTGCCGAGTTTGGTATCCACATGATCTGACTCTAGTCTCAGTCTGTAGTCTGAAGATATCACTTCTGTAGGGCTTTAACTGGCTGTGCCACGTTAATTTTTCGAGCAGTTTTTACGCTGCTTATAACGTAATTTAATTTTTTGTGAAGTTACGTTGTATGAAGGTTTTGATATGTGTGACAAAAAGAAAGGAAGTAATCTGTTGTCATATTTTATCCAAGTGCCGAAGTAATTTGGAAATGAAAATGACGATGCTGGTGTAATGGTACCGATAAGGTTTAAAATTTATTACTAAATTCATGTATGGGCAGTTAAATGTTGTTTATTATTACAGTAAATCGAGGAATTTTAACCCTGCGGGAGTAACTTTGCCTTGCTCAATATAAAAAAATTTTAGTTCTGAGGTCATTTTGTGAAAGAACAGATAGTGTTAGTCGTGTGTTTAAAAACTGTATTTGTTTTTCGGTTAAAAGCTTTAGAGAACCACTTCAAAACCTAACATTTTGAGTGAAATAAAGTTACTTTTTCGTGTAAAAATAATACCTGCTGTTTTTTCAACAATTTCGAACATTGTATTTCAAATTCAACTGACACCATCAAACCATCAATTAGTTAGGCGGTAGTCTGCCACCTAAACCCTCCTACTCAAACCCTGCACCCTTATCCGAGTGCTAATAGCAAGGTGGCGAGTCTGACCACTCTAGCGGGTGCGGCAAGATTTGGGAATGCACTCAGTTGCGTAAGTTCCACTGACCGTCTTGACATGACAGTAGTTCTATCGGAAACGGAAGTTGACTTGAGGCTCCATGTGATGTAGTAGTAATAAGTACAGTGTGTATAGTAGCAATCAGTGCTTTGTAAAATTTAGTGAAATAACTCAACCTGTGAACTCAGCTGTAAATAACTGTTGTACCATGTGTTAATCTTCAATATAAAACAAGTGAAACATAACTTTGGTCTTTTCGTAATTTGGACAAATGTCAGAACTGATTCTCCACATTATTATGGAAGAGGCTGACAGTTTAGTCAGTTAGAGTTAGCAGGCCACGTTTGCCCGTCACCAGCTAGTAAATGAACAAGAATTGTTTCCACCAAGGCTTATCCCTGATCTACAGAAGCTGCAAGGGCATGAGCCTATCTTGCCCAAGCTATTTTAGCAATACCAGCAGAACGCGGCCCCTCAGGCCAGTGCATGCAGGAAATTATGCTGTAGTAAGATTCTCAAAGCGATACAGGGGAGACAGGTACTGCTACTAAGCCCTATAAAGCCACCTACCATTCTCCTCTGTAAGGGGTATCTAGGCGCTGATTCTGGAGGATCGCCAGATGGCCAGATGGGCCACCCAAGTATCAGAGTGTAAGCAACAACTACTATGCCAAGTATTCTAAGGTGAGTGGTCGCCGACCTACCCCTATAGTAAAGAAATACTGGACCCTCCCTCTGTAAGAGCGAGGTGGACTTCAGCGTTGGTTCTTACCAAGGGAAGCCACTCTCCCTGGAAGTGCTACCTACCTTCTTTCTCGAGAAGATCCTCTCTCTACTATCAAGTTAGCCAGGCCAGCTGTACATGTAGTCCTAGTTACCTGAGAATCACACCACTTGCTGCCCTGAACAGAGGAAGCAGGTAAAAGTGGTAAGATGCTAATCTAATAATTATTTTTCTTACACATCTAGCATTTTACACCATTTTCCCCCCAGATGCTTGTTTGTGTGCTTGCCTGTGTTTGTTTAAAGCGGTTGTTACTCTTTCTTGACTGTAGCATATTCTTAGCCTGCTCTTTGAGGAATATGACCAAACTCTTAAGCAATAGAAGCAGGTGTGATAGGAGGCTATAGTTAGTTGCTTCAGCTCAATGAAGATGTGACGTGACGGTGTATGTCGTATGTAACAGTCAATGCTGCCCCGGGAGTCTAACTCCAAGGAGCTAGACAGCGGCCTGTTGTCCGTCATCAGCTTCCCGGCCTTTGCTGTCGACGATCCGCAGCTCATTCAGCTGACCAGGTCCTCTATCTTGTCGCGTCTGCAAGGTCGCTATGGCTGCAAGCGTTTCCTGCGCGATGGCTACAAGACTCCTAAAGAGGTAAGTGTGACAGTCTCCTGGTGCATTTATAGTTTGTCATGACCAGTCAGCCTGTGTGCCTTCAAGGAGCTGCTTTGACATCTTGGTACTGAAAAACATGACAACAATGTCAGTTAACAAGAATATTGAGTATTTTCATATAGTGATGCATATGCTGTTCTATGGAAATATTGTTTGAAAAGAATATATAAGCATTAAAATATTCATACTTTAGTTGTATTATTTGTAAGGTTTCATTTTGTCCATTTGCTATAAGTCACAAATGCAGACACAGTGGAGTTTTGAACATGATATGTTTTTACTCTAGCTGATTCCGTGTATCTGCACATGGGTTTGACACGAGTGGGCAAGCAGTCATGTTTGTCGACACCCAATGTCCTCGTGTTTGCGTGTCCACAGGTTCTCTGACTTTGTCTGAGCATAATAGTGTAACTAATTATATGTATCAGATCTTCTTGTGTATTTTTTACACAAAGATATTGGACAAGTAATTTTTTCTTTACTAGATACATTTGAATTGAGAAGGTATACAAGAACTAAAATATATATATAAACTGTGCTTCTGTAAGATTATTATGCTCTTGTGGTCTACATAGGACATTGTCATTTATTGACCCGTTTATGCGTTCTTAGCTACCACCACCTCATAAAGAGAAGGGGTAAAAATACAAAAACTTTACAAATATCTTGCACAATTCTATGCATTTTTGCTGACTAATATAAAAATTCTCGGACTGAATAGAAAAAATGGTATAATAGGCATTCTATTATTTGTTTTCATAAATTTTTAAGTTTGAAAAGAACATATTTGCAAGTGACTAGGAAGTTTGTGAACAGATTTGCAGCAGAGCACCATCTGCTGTCTGCAGTCCCTGGTTCTGAGGAAATCTCACGTAAGAGTGAAAGGGGGAGGTTCTCCTTGCGCTGTTGGGGTTATTTTTAAAAATGTTCTGGAATGACTGGTTGAAACTGCTTGGAATATTGTTTTGACGCAGTGTCGACTTGTTTGAATGTTTCAGGACCCCAACCGCCTGTACTATGAGCCGTGGGAGCTGCGAGTGTTTGAGAACATAGAGTGTGATTGGCCACTCTTCTTCTGCTATCTTATCCTTGACTTCTGTTTCCAGGGCAATAAAGAAGCTGCCATGGAATATACAGAAACACTTGAGGAAGTGAGTACAAGCTGTCATTTCTATTCACCTTATATTTAGCTACAATATTGATATTTAGGATCCTGAAATACAGAAAATTTAAACATTAATGCTGTTTCCTTTAAACATTGTTGGAGAAAACATGTTTCTTCATGAATGCCAGTTGTTTTATGATGTATCATACTTTATTTTTTTTCTATTTATCTTTTATAGCATTGAAAAAAAATAGTTGTCAAGAAATGAGTCATCACTGCAATCCTTTAGCAATGAATCTTTATAATTCAGTGCAATTGTGGCTGAACGTTTTTTGACTTCAAATTATATAATTTTGAACTACCAGATTTAAAAAAATAAAATAAATCTGGTAATGTTAATTTCTTTGAAATATCTTATCATTGTACAGTTTTAAGAATATTTTAGTTATTTGATTTCTGATGTGAACACACATATTGCTTAAGTTCATTCCCAGAAATGCTGCTTTGAGAATAGTGCTAGTGGTCTGTTGAACAGAGATATTTAACAGTTATAAATATCACATACAAGCACCCACAAAGTTTCTGCCACAGATACTGTAAACGAGAACATTTTTCTCGAGCAATGAACCATTTGTAGGCAGCCAAGAAAATGGGAGTCAAGAGATCAGAAGCCAGTTCTGACAGCCTTGCTTGTGGAGTGGATCGACACAAGTAGGCTTCCGTACATCATGAACCTCGTGTGTGACATATCTGTATGCAGAATGGACCAATATTAACTCCTGTAGTACTATAGGGCTGAACTTGATGGACTCTTGTAGCTGGAAGGTCATCCATCACAAGAGAAGATTGCTTAGCGCACAAATACGTATGGAATGAGATTTCTATGTTTATGATTGCTCACATGTCACACAGTATACAAAATATTGCCCTTGGAGAGTTTGGATGCTAGCAAGCTTATTCAAGATTTTCTTCTGGCAACTCAGTAACCCAACGAATTGCTATATTTCAGAGAGCGGGGTAGGATTCTACTGATAATATGGTGACCACAAAACTAGAAAACCGAGAATTTTTTGTAAAAACCAAGAATTTGTTTTGATTAGACAAGCTCTTTTGAAAACGTTTATCACAAAACTAACATTGCTGTACTGCATTAATCAGTTCAAATTTTTGTTGCGAAATAATGCTTAAAAACATCACAACATAGCTGTAGTCACACCTTGGCCATAGCAACGTATCTCAATTATCTTCAAGCTTTAGTGGAAAAATTATGAGGCAAAAATTATACTCAATTTATTTTCGCATTACGTATCAAACTGAAACCGTCCTGTTGCAGCCATCTGTGAATGGAAATTTTATTTTTGACTAAACTGGTCATTTGAGTTTCCTAAAAATAAATATGAAGCCTGAACAAAAATTTGCAGTAATAGAAATATTTCTTTCCATAACAGTTGGATATGTAAGCCCTTGCTAAAGGTCAGGGAATCCGATAACGAAAGGCAGTGACAGTGATTTCTTGAAGCTCGTTGTTTACAGCTTATGTTATTTTTAATTTATGGATGTATTTGGTTTTAGCGTATATATTGCAGATGATGATATATGCGAAATTTGCAATTACAATGTATATTTTTCGCTACTTGCGTGGAAATAAAGGTTGTGTTTTTTAAAGGTCAGTGCATATGTGTCAAAAAAATACTGTATGTAATAACACCGTTTGGTGCCAACCTTTTCCGCTAGCCAACAGTGTTCATTATCTTAGTCATGTTTTGGACATACAGTATATAAGCTGGATATTTGTAGTTGCTGTAGTATACTAGAGTTTTTGTAATTTAGTTGCTGATGTAAACAAATTTTGCTACTCAGTTATAGAAGTGGATAAATTTGGCTTCTGTGCTAGAAGACAAATGAATAAATACTTTGATAGAAATGAGCCAGATAAATGTAGCCTCTGGATGAGAGAAGAGCTGGATGATTTTAGCTGCTGTAGTTGAGGTGTTCTTTAACCATGGTTATTGTGTAATCTTTGGAGAGGTGTGTCAGTGTGTTTATAACCTTGATGTTTTGTGTCAGATAAATGTGATGCTTGTATTAACAAGTACTGTAGTGGTGTTTCATACTCTAGTTGGTGTAATTGTACAGTGAAACCCTGATTATACTTGGCTTCACAGTGCCTGAGAATGACTTTGTAAAATGCAGTACTCGTAAAATCAGGGCTCTACAGTATATGAGAGTGGCAGGGTGTGTTGTCTGTGCAGATAATGTTGGTGTCGGAGGATGGTGTGAGACTTGTCCCAGAGCTGTATGCTGTGCCTGCAGACAAGGTAGCTGACGAGTACCGAGACCCAGGTAGCCAGGAGAGAGTACCAGTGGGAAGATGCCCGTTCCTCTGGGCACAGTCTCTCTACATCACCGCCAAGTTGCTGCAAGAGGTCATCATACCCTTCATCCTTTTAAAACATTGCCTTCATTATATCTGTCTTCTGCCTGCCATCTTGTCAAGCATGTTATAGTGTTTTTACAGTCATTAACCAGTTTTTATTAAATTATGTGTACTAAAGTTGAAATTTAAGAATAATTCATATACATTCTAAGGTATCTGTTTAGAATTTTTTATTGTACAATTTTTAAATCCGTGTTTTTGGCTGGCCTTTTTTTTTCACTTTGAAAGAACCCCGACTTAATGATGCTTCACGGTGCCTGAGAACGCCTTTGTAAACTCTGAGAATGCCTTTGTAAAATCCAAGATCGCTTTTGTAAAATCCAAGAACGCCTGTGTAAAATCCAAGAACGCCCTCGTAAAATCAGAGAACGCCCTCGTAAAATCAGAGAACGCCCTTGTTAAATCTGAGAACGTCCTTGTGAAATCTGAGAACGCCCTTGTGAAATCTGAGCATGACCTTGTAAAATCTGAGAACAACCTTGTAAAATCTGAGAACGTCCTTGTAAAATCTGAGAATGCCTTGTAAAATCTGAGAATGCCTCGTAAAATCTGAGAATGCCTTGTAAAATCTGAGAATGCCTTGTAAAATCTGAGAATGCCCTTGTAAAATTGCTGCATAGTAAATTTCCAAACTCGTTAAATTGGGGTTCTATTGTACTTGTATGTTTAGTTGTTACTTTGCATTTTTATTGTCAATTAGAATAGCTAGGAGTAACAAAATCTTTCGCGAGCAGAGTTCTTATTTTATCATGATATTATAGTACTCTTAACTTAAATCAGAAGCAAAATTTCATTACATGATTCATGTAATGTTCTCCATTTCATTTTGCACCATTTTGCCTTTTATGTTGCTAGGAAGCAATTTCCAGGGAAATATTGTATCATGTAGCACTTTTCAAGTTCTTAGCATAAATGGCACCAGTATACAAAATTGTACTGTACTTGCCAGCATATAAGACGGCTATTTTTATATATTTTTGGTCTTCAAAAATTGCTACTCGTCTTATATGAAGGTGCAAAAATTTTTGGTAACCTAAAATCGACTGAAAGTTAAACGGTAAGCTGTGGAGTTGTATGATGTTTCAAGTAATTGCATTTTTCGTCACAAATAAAAACGAGTGTCCCGTTTTTTAATAAAATCTTCGGTACAAAATTTTGATTGGCGTCATTCATAACAAAGAACACTTCATCGCAGTGAAGCGGCGATCGATGCAGTTGGAGCGCATTCCTAGAGCCTTTGTCACGCCAGCCCACAACTCTTGGGCGGATAAAACGAGAATCTAGGTCCACATGCTTAGATCCTTTGTCTCGCCGGCACAAAACTCTTGGGCGGAGAAAACTAGGATCTAGGTACCGTACCACACATTCATGTGTCTACTGTCTCAGCGCACAGGAATGCGATGACCTTGCAAGCAGTTGTTGTAGCATGGCATTGCCATATAGTGCACGGCGTGCCTCAGTCCGGCGTTGTCAAGTCGCGCACAGCTGCCGGAAACTGATGACGTTGCCGGCCACGTGTGCGATGCCGTACATTTCCTTGGCTCTTGGGCACCCGGAGGGCAGTACTAGCCAATGTTATTCGTTGTATGTCTCCAATGATGTTTATACAACGGTAATAATTGCATTTAAAATATTTAAACTAAATTTTTAATGTTTCTGGCAAAGGTAAAAAAAAAATTTTCTGTCGGGAATTTCAAAACTAATAATTTACATTCTTTTCAAGATCTTGTACCTTCAGAACCATGACTCGTCTAATATGCAGGGTCGTCTTATATGCTGGCAAATACGGTAGTAGATATGTCGTATTGCAATTAAATAAGTTACATGAAATTGTTTTTCCAAATGTTTTACTGCTGATGTAAGAGTACATGTAGCTTCACAGTGGGAAACTTGCATGTGTTTTGTATACCACTAAAACATTACTATTATTTACTGTTATTAATACTAAATGTTAGTGTGCCTGATTAGAGACTTATAAAACAATATCTGAAAAGTAAAAACAAGATGTTACCCTGGCATAACTAATAATAGGCCTATTTTCTTCAATGTGTGTGCTAAGTAACTCTAAAAGTTAAAATCAGTCACAAAGCTCTAGAAATATGAAGTACTGTAATATCTTTAGTTCTAACATGTTGGACCTACAACATTAAAGACAAGTTAAATTGAAGTCGGGATAATGAATTCTGTAAATATTAAACTTGCTTACAATGTAATAGTTAAAGTTTATTAAATACATGCATTAAAAATTATGTATTCACGTTTTGAAATCTTTGAAATGTAGGGGGGGGGGGAGGTTAACTTTACCTTACTTTGTACTAAATGTGTACAAACCTTGATACAATTTTGGAAATTGTTTCACAGATTTTATTGTGTGATTTAAAAAATTCTAAAAGCCACAATTTTTAATAATTGGATTCAATATCTGCAAAATACATTCTAATTCATACGCTGGAATAAGTACTACTGATGTACAGAATTTGATGAAATTCAGATAAATGTTTCCTTTAGATATCTTATGTGATAAAGAAATATGAAATTGCTACACTTACAGCGGAACTGGTTTACTTTGAAGCTGAACGGACAAAAATAAGATTTCAATTTAATAAAAAAATTGGAATAAATAAAAAGAGCTGGAACGAAAATGGAGCAAGAAAAATTGTATGCAATAAAGATACACATATATATTTACATGGTTAAAATAATTGTACATGTATAGTATTGTATTAATAAGTAAGACTACACAAAATATACAGTAAATAGTACGTTATTTAAGTTTTTATGGAAACAGCTTGACATTTTTGGCTGTTTTTTTTTTTTAATCTTTGAGCCACTACAGAATCTTCAAGGTTATTAAGTGGTTTAGAAACTGTATCCCTTAAATTTTCCTGCTGTGCTTCAAAGTTCCTCCTTAGCTCGTGGATGTATACTGTTGTTTCTGCAAAATTCGGCAAAGACTGCATTCCCGGTTTGGAAGGTTTATTTTCTTCACATGAAGATATCTGATTCTTTGCACTGTACTGCACTCAACTTCAGCCTTACATCAGTGTTTGTATGTTTCTCACACACTACTACGTCATCAGCCATTGTAACGAACTCTTCATACAAAACTGATGAAGACGTCAAGTCTCCTAAACCCTCCGCAGCTGGCATTATCTTCTTTAATTACATCTTGGATTCAGTCCTCATTTCTGTGCTCTATAAATCCTGCATTCTTGAAACAATTTACTAATTAGAATTTTTTTCACTTTTAATTTTTTTCCACGTACGGTTACTGCGCTTCGTTGGCAGTTAAGATTTTTCAACAGCAAGTCGTCTGTAAAAGGGCTTAAACTGATACCCTGGTTGAACAATAGATGTCATGTTTTGGGGGAAAACACTACTTTGACTTTTACATCCTCAAGTACCATAATGTAGTGTTGTGTTGTTATTTCAGGGCTTCCTGGCTGTCGGAGAACTGGACCCACTGAACCGTCGCCTGTGTGCAGAGAAGAAACCAGATGTTGTGGTACAAGTGGTGATCCTAGCGGAGGACGAGACCATCAAGGAGAAGTTACTACAACACGACATATGTGTACAGACACTGGACGAAGTGGCGCCTATTGAAGTGCAGCCTGCACGTGTGCTTGGCTATCTCTACACTTATTTGGGTATGCTTGTCCTTCTGTTCATTAAATCCTCTATTCTTATCATTCTCACACTGTGCAGTAACGTGTTGAAATAATTTTGAACAAGTCATTGTGAAAAATAGCAGTGGCATTGTGATTGTACTGGCCCCACATATTTTATTACAATATCAAGATGTATACTTATTAGTCCTCACAAATGCTCCGGCCTCAGCGGTGAGCTACTCTTATCTCAGGGGTTCGTGGTATCGAAGGGTGGATGCATACTGAACAGTAGTCAAACACGTGGTTCAATCAATAGCCAATTTTTGTTATCTTTTTTTCTTAAAAATGTAACGGAACCACGCTTACATTGGTACAGACACTTACTCTTTCACATCAACATAAAATGAAACAGAAAATAATTGAACAAAAACGAAGCAAAACTCAAAGAAAACTAGCACGTGCTGAATTAAAACATAACCTCAGTAACCTATAGTAGGCCGGCCACGCGGTCGGTATCACCATAAGTTTACATCACTATATAAATGTTAATTAAAAATGAAAAGTTCTAGAAAGTCTTTTCACAGCCTTCCATCGTAACCCCATGGATCTCGTCCGCGCCCCTCTGCTAGATACTCTTACCACTTGCCAAGTTCGCACAACGCGACACACATCCGTCTCCCTCGACCGTCCAGAACAAAGTGACTAGCTTCGGTAATTGCAATGGCTTTCGAAAATACCATGGTGGCTTACCTTCCGGTGAAATGTTCTATAACATTCTAGTGAGACCAAATAACCAGTCTGGATACAAATTAAAATAAACTTAAACAAGCTAAAATTACAGAAAATTCAGCAAAATTCTGTTGAGCACAATGATGTATCTCGCTGTTACTGGATAATTATTACAATAAAAAAATATATTAAATAAAGGTTTGGTATTAGACATTGCCGGCAGTACACCTTGCAGTACCCTCTGCAAACCTCTATTGGTGTTGCCCCTGCGGCACCATGGCCGGGCTGACCGAAATCATTTACATATCTTTAAAATAAACACCAAGTACTTTCCAACTCCCATAACTTAAAAAACATAAATTTCTCGTAAAAGTTCTAAGAGTCCAAAATTGCTTGAATTTTTATGCTGTTTCAGAAAAATCTACACAAGACATATTTATTTTAAATTCACGTGTCGTCCGAAAACAGAACTCAGATTATTCCAACTCAAGGCTAATGAACATATTATTTGACATTAAAATATTACAATAAAAGACTAATGACTAGCAATTGCATCCAGATGCGGTTTGCTGTTACTGAACTGTTTTGCCAGGCCCAATAGTGGTTTTACATTATTTTAGAGAGTGGGTTTTATAGATGATATCTAGAGGTACTGTGACGTGCACTGGCACGTAGCACTTACTTGGCCTCTTATCATACAGTAATTTCAATTTTTTCTTGTCTTAATATTTTTTTTTTCTTTGTTTATAACAATTTAAGTAGGCCAACTTAACCAGGTATAAGGATGTATACGGCGGGATCCAACCTACTAATTGGGGATGCGAGTAGAGAAATTAACAGTAAAAGTCTATTTAAAATTTAACTTTAAAGCAAGAGAAAAGTATTTAATTTTACGTGTCAATTTTATCGGATTTATATCGTGTTTGGACTCATTTTAAAGCTAATTTAATTTCTAGCAACTTTTCTAAGTAAACTATTCTTATATTTTGCCTTGTTTGGATTTTTTTTTAATTTCAAGTAGCCCCTTAGCTTGCTTCTCCTGGAATGGGATTTATGTGGCAGGCTAGTCGTAGTTCTCTTGCTTGGAAGCACATACAGAGAAGTGCTAGCTTTTACAATTTCAAATAAGCTCTGAGCTAGCCTGTGCTTTGGATGGATTTATCTGGCAGGCAGGTCAGAGTTCACTCGCTTGGAGGCACGTACATGGACGTGATGGAATGCGGGGGCTCTGTAGGGCGTTTCTCGATCAACGTGGGTGGTAGTGTCGGGCGCAAAACTCCATGAAGGTGTTGATCCGCGACATATTGATGACCCTGCACATCCCCAATTAATAAAGTAATGAATATTTAGCTGGTATAATGGAATTAAACGCTTTGTAAATTTATCAGTATCTATGTTACGTACAATTTTTAGGTTATATACGTCAGTTAACCAGCTTTTTAGGCAAGTTGGATCCTGATGTATCCCTCCGCCGCTCGGCCGAGTAAATCGGAGTATTTGCCCGGGAGCTTATTAGTTGGGGCGTCATGACGGCAGGGAGAGGACGTGTAAAACGTGGTAGAGGGGCTGTGAAGCCTAGAGGACGGATTCATTAGGAGAAATCAGTCTTTATTTGTTTCACTTTTTGGCATACTGCCTTTTATTTCTCGTAATGTAACCAGAAGTAGGTATTGATAACCGCGTAGTCGGAATTAGGGTAGATAAATTGCCGGACCAAGTACTACTACGGAGGGAAACGGCAAGTCGTAATCCGTAGATAGAAAAGTCACCTCAACTATTTCTGGGCGAGCACTCGCAATGTTAATTGCCTGTGTCTGGTAAATTGCGTCAAAAGAAAGGTTAAATAAAAGAAAGAAAATGCCAATATTATGATTTTTATTTATTTATTCATCTATGGTTGATTAACCTCACTGCTATCCGGGCATCAATATAATAGGCACCGCCTCTACATCAGCTCGCTGTGTTTTTGCCATTTCTTTTTTTTTTTTGATGGCTAACTACTTGCAATTATAGCAACGGAGGAGAGTTACATCCCCGAATCAACAACAAACACTACATCAACGAAGACGACGTGAAGCAGACCCATTACACTCTGGCGTCCCCGAACAGGGACATAACCTCTAACAACTATATAAACACCACAACGTAGAGTAGAAGGAGACCCGTCACATTCTGACGTCCCCGAACAGGTACATCATAACCTCCAACATCTAGATAACAACGTGACGGCGAGGGGGAGGCCCACCACATTCTGGCGCCGAAGAACAGGGACCTGAGGGAACCAAAGTACCTCGGGGGGCCCTAGGACCCGCTACAACAACCAGCCATTCCAGTGCCAGGACAGCGGCAGCTCGAGGGCAGCGGACCGGCAGTATTAGTCGCCGCCGGCGGTCCAGGAAACACGTCACGTCAACAAGGAACAACAACAACGCCGATTAGAAGAGCTGCAAGGTAAAGTAGCAGAAGAGGAAGGCTGTCAAACAACAGGTTAGTGTTTACCAGTGCGGGCAGGTAGCCATAGCCAAAGTGAGCCGGTCCAAATTGTGCATCGTAGCAGTTTTTTTTTTTTCAGTGTCTTAAATCACAGAGTAGATGTAAAATTAAAATTAGTAAGTGAAATCTAGAAGCATGGCATCCACCAGTAACAATTTACTAAAATTAATCAAAGAAATGTTGGCAGCACAAACTAGGTCACTAGTAGAATCCGAATCACACACTGAATCACTGATAGGTGAAATTAGAGAAGTGAGGAGGGCTGGCTAAGGAGCGTAAAGAATAGCTGAAAAAGGAAATTAAGAGTTGTGCAGAAGTGTTTAATAGACTAGAACAGGTTGTAGATGTAGGCCTAAAGGAACAGACAGTGACAGAGGTACAGGAAGGTAAAGGTGAGGTTAGGCCTAGTAAAGAAATCAATGTTGTTTCACACGAGTATGTAGTTAAGGTGATTCAAGATAGTGACTGTGTAAAGAATGAGAGTAGACTAGCAAGGGCAAATTTATTAGTAACTGGGAGGTGAGACTACAGAAATGGGAAATGGACAGAGCATTCTGGGGGACAGAGAAAGGGTATGATGGCATTATAGTGGTGAGAGAGGTAGAACAGTGGGGGGTGCAGGAATGGCACCTAGGTACAGTGACGTTGGCAGGCCAGGAAGAACTGGGGGGTGAAGTGTGTGTTTGGAAGCTGGAGGTGCAGAGGTGTGTTGAGAGATGGGGGGTGCAGGAGTGGACACGAGGAAAGGTGAAGATAAAGGTTAGGGTTGACAGTGTGTACCCTGTGTTGTGCTCAGAGGAGCAAAAGGTGTGTGTCGAGTGAGGGACCTATTCAACAGGGTAAAAAGGACTCGTGTGTATTTCTAAAGATATTAGTGAAGATATCTCTGAAACATTTACAATTTAATGAAAAGTATTATATGGGTATGGCACCACTAGGTTGTTGACAACATGATATAATTAGTAAGTACCTTCAGTACGTTGAGAATATTGATTTTGTGAAGTTTGAATAGGCTTGTTTATATAGTTTTTCACCTAGTGGGCAAGGTAGAAGTAACTGAAATGTCAAATTGTTTTAAATAAAACTTTGGTGATGTATAGGTACATAATTAGAAATTTCATGACATTGGTCAACCCTGAGGTTTATTATGGATTCATGCAGAGGCTTGAGAAATAATTTATGTAAATGTAAACAAATATTGAAGTTGGGGTAATATGAACAAGTAGAGGTTAATTATACAGATGTTAATAAAGCAGTGGAGAAAATAACAATTATTATTTGAGAAATTAAGTTTGAAAATTATTAACTTACCTGTACTTGTGGTGTAGCAGCAGTGTAAACAAATGTTGTGGTTAAGTTTCAGAGTTAAAATTTGGTGAATATAGGGCAGCATATATAATTATGGTAACGGGAGCGAGGTCAAGGGAGTTAATGGTTTGAATTTGAGGTTAGAAACTTGTTAATATAATTGTGGCTTTATTAAATTAGTAAAATGTAAAGGGGAGTGCTGCAAAGGAGTAATGGAAGGAGGAATAGGTTGTAGTTGGAGAAGGTGTGTGAAAAGAGGCATGAATCATGTGTTGAGTAAGAAGCGTCGACGTTGTGAGGTTATGTTATGGTGATTTGGGAGCCTTCGTCGTGGAGCAAATAAGGTTGGCCCTGTGTTGAGGAAGTTGATGGTGTTGAATTTGGCCTCGTCGTGGTGCAAATAGGCAGTATATTGGTTGTTTTATTGTGGTTGTGGCCTCGTCGTGGTGCAAATAGGCATATATTTGTTTTATAATTGGTGGAAGGGTGCCTCGTCGTGGTGCAAATAGGTACGCCTTAAGTAATTATAGAGTATATGTTGCTGTATGAATTTGTGAAGTAGTAATGGTGTTTGAGTGGTAAGAGGTTATGGTGCAGCCTCCCAGTTACAATTGAAATTTAATGAGTAATAGGTAATTATATGCTTTGTTTTGGAACTTTGTTACAAAAAGTTTAATGCTTACAAGTGTAATTAAGTTGATAATGTGAAGTGAAAATTTGGGTGCTGCTATAAATCAATTGTATCTTCAGTTTATTTATTTATTTTTTTTTTTAATTTGTAATTGTGTATATGGTTAATTTGAACAAGTAAAGCAACGGTATTAGTGGTAAAGTCATTTGGTATTATTACTGTTCTTCTCAGGGTTGATCATAAGAAGTAGTTGAAGTATTAATGGTGTCAGTTAAATTTGTTATGAAAGGTGTACCTTGGTAGTTAATTACCTTTGTAAAAGTGTATGCTAATCTGGCTTTGATTGCTCTTGAAATGTTTTAATATTTTTTGTGTTGGTGTGGTGCCATAAAGTATACCTAGACGTAGTAAAATTACAGCGTAAATTTTCTATTTTTTTTTGTGAAATGTATTGGGTACAACAAATGTTTAAAGAAGAATGAATATACGTACAAGTGAGATGTGACCATTGTAGAGTTGAGGTGACAACAGAGATGGAATGGCATTCTATTTTAAAATTTGTTAGCACATTATTATTTTGAACCTTGAAAACACCACCAAGAAAATACCACACTTGTCTTTGATACACAAGCTAATTTACTAAGTACTTTGCTACTCTTGTTTTTTGTGAATTGCTGTTTGGAGTTCTGTAATAAATTACATTAAGAATGATATTTGTGTATTATAAGTTGAATCAATATTAAGGTTTTAAGTGAATTAAATTCCATTTAAATTGATTATGACTGAGCATGGAAGTGTTGTAACTTGTTTATTTATGAATTTGTCGAATATTGTGAACATGGATCTAATTATAGACTTCTCATCATGTAGAATCTTAAAAGATAAATAATAATGAGTGACATAACATATTCATGAATTTTCTGCAACTTTTCAGTTTATACTGCTCGACTTGTAGCAACAGGCTAGGTCACCCAAGGGTTTATTTGATGTGTTTTGGTTTGGCAAAAGAAAAATGAGAAAAATGTTTGTTGTAAAAGCTTGGTCTGTTTGTATTTTTTGTGTTGTTTACCATCTCGTGGCCGTTGATGGCTGTTAACTTGATGTAAAAGGAAGGGTATTATGCAGAGAAGGGTTATGTGAAGAAGTTGTTTTATTGTGTGGTGATGTAATTGTTGATTTTTGGGCACCTTCGTCGTTGGTCCAATGGGGTGTACTCAGTGTTGACGCCACGCCGTCACGTATACTTATAAATTACGTTAACGCTCGCCCCCGATTTTTAACACTTAACTATTCTAACCTAAAAGCACTAGCTTTCGACCGCACCTTTGCCGATTGCCGTGTTGCTGTTTATTTTTACGTAAGAATAATATTTTAGCATGTAAGTTTGTGAAGACGAAGCTTTATTTGCATAACAGTATTTACTTACGCCCAAGTGTTTATCCAGTCTTTGTTTTCCATGTATAAGTGCCTTTGTAACATTTATTAACCTGTACTAGTGTTTGTTTACAAAATACGGCCGAGTGCCTCGCCAGTGGTGCCAATCCCGTGCACGGACTCTGTAAAAGTGCACTAAACAACGATCACGGGAAATACACACGTAAATATAAATTGTACTTGTTTGTTATTTATTAGAAATGTGTTTTAGTATTATATAAATGTTCTTGTGTTTTAATTATAGTGTTTAACGGCAACACGAGCTTTTTAAAGTCAGTCGGGATATTTGTTTACTCAGTCGTGCCACGAGAGAGAATTTCCCTTGTGCGAGTGTGGCACACCTGTAGATGCAGACAGCCTCGTGTGGCTCGGCCGCCATTTTGCTAACGGTACTTTCAGCCCTTCTGGCCAGTATATAAGGAGGGGCGCAGCGCCCAGTTAGTCAGTCGTCAGAGGTTCGGCCTTCGGGCCGAGCCAACCTGGCACTCCCCCTCAACCTAACCTACCCTTGCCTCGAGAGGCTGTTTCTTGAAAATGGAACCCTCCGACCTTTACCTACATCCAGGGGCAGCTTTCTTGTAAAGGGAACACCCCAAACCCTCCAGCGGCTTCTTGCGAAGGGAGCCCTGGATCCTGCCCATATCTCAACCCACCACCCTAGCCAGGACGACTTATTCTGAGTTGAGACTTAACCTTCCTAGCATGGCAACATAACCTGTGTGCTCTTCAAGCCACTATGCCTAATACTTCGCATCCATGCACGTTGCCAGTTTTAAAGTATTAGCTTACACTCCCCAGTCTCGTTAAGTTTATCGAAAGTTACGGAATGTAGTAAACTTTCCCAGGGATCAGAGAGATCGCCGCTTAATTACCAGTAATGCAGTATTTATGTTAGTATGTATTGTTTAACGGCCGCAGCGCCATTATGTAAAAGAGGCTATGAATATTATAAACCTCTCGGGATCAAAGAGATGATCACCACACAGTTTCGGCCACGAGTAAGGCCTTAATTCTTGCCCAGTATTTGAATGGCCCGGAGTGCCATGTAAAGTAGTACGCATCATAATATGTCCTGTGGAACTAGTATTGTATTTCCAAGTTGTATCATTATTATTGTCCTACCCTGTTGTTGTATCTCATATTGAGATCCCAGTGTTGTAATGTACGGTATGTCCTCAAATTGTGACAGACACAAACCCATGTTGTAAACCATGTAGTACCCTAGAAGTGTTAAATCCATTATGCTGTGACAAGTGCTGTAACTTA
>PNEQ01065873.1:32012-43745 GCA_003012365.1 Medauroidea extradentata | reverse complement strand
TAAGACAATTTATACTTCACTGTTATTGAGTACGCTAGCTGTTAAATGCCTTCATCACATATTTTATCCAGAGTTACTGTTTACATTACGTAATTTCACGCGGGCAACGCCGCAGCCGGCCGGCTAGTTTACTTATAAAGAAGACATGTTGCTTTGATAAGCAAATTAAACTAAATGTAAGCTTGGATTAGCGAAACTCGTTCTTACATAATTATAGTAGTATAGAGAAATACGATCTTTAGTTATGCTGTCAATAATTTGCAGTTCCTAAAACAGTATATACGTTTTTAAAATCCACAAACACGAAACGTGCGCGACAGTGGTGAGGGAAAATACTACTTGCGTAGTAGGGGCAGGCTGCACGTGAATACCAGCAGCTCTGCTATCAGCCGGGCGAGCTGTCCGCGCGGTATCTGGCAACACTGCAAGGGCAGCGCGTGTGATTGCCCGAGGGTAGAGGGGAGGGTTGTCAAGCACTCGCGTAGTTGAGGAACAGGCTGAGGAGCAGAGTAACGTGACCCTTCCCCTCCGAAGCTATCTCGCGACTGCTGAGCCTTGCCTGGAGCGACCGTCAGCTTATATACAAGTTAGTGGCTTAGGAAGGAGTCACTCAGAAGCCTCCTCTACCATATTATAACGTCAGATTATCGAATTTAAACTGTGACTGTTTTTCACTGGTAGACCGGTTAAGCGCAAGTTACTGAGCTGACGTGCAGTCATATCGCCTCTATGAGACATTCACAGGTGACTCAATTACAATGTCACATTATTAAAGATAAATGTGTAATATTTTTTCAAGAGTCTGCAACCAGTTTTTGATACCTAAAAAGGCCGGAAAATGTCAGTTTGCGACCAGCGAAAATAATTTTTTAAGATAACTGGAGGAATTTGAATGCCATGTAACATTTTTTGAATGGTATTTCTTATCAGACTGCACTGACACATGTTGAGCAGTTTTCTTATAAACTTGTATCGGCCAAGCTCTGCACGGCGGCCTCGGCAGACGTAGTGTCACGTTTGTATTTGCTGTCATGATAGCAGCTATCACCAGTGGGTGATAGTTACTGTCGCGATAGCTCCGCTTTGCACGTGCGCATCAAAACTTGCTTTGGTAGTTGACCTCAAAAGAAACCTTCGGACTTATGTATGGTCAGGATTGTAGCAGAAGTAAAAACAATTAAGTGTAAAGAAATATAAAAAATTATTCTACCGACTGTTGATTAACGATAAATACAACAAAAAGAATAATGCTGGATTTAATTTCTTGAACATACTTCATTGCGACGTAGATGACTGTCAAAGAAAATTAAAGATACTAGAAAAACATAAATAAGCAGAGTATGCTTTAGTCAACAGGAGACTTACACAATATAAAAAACCATAAATAGAACAGATTCAAATAAAAATAAGGGCAAAATAGATAAGAAATAATAAGAATAACTCAAGACACCAAATTAGACAACCATGCGACACAACGATGAGACGAAAAAATACCCACAGAAGTTATCAAACAGGAACAGAAAAATAACAAGCGACAGAACGACGAGACGAAACAAAACACAGTAATTTTCCAGACAGTAGAACGACGTTTCGGGAACTGGCTGTAATTTCTCCTAATAAGTACTTTTGCCCTTTCGTAAGTGTCAAAAACCATTTAAAATTTGATAAAATACCAGCGTGTTTAATTGCATTAAATTTTCGATTAATAACTGTTAATTGTGTCTTCAGTTGTCACCAAAATTTTGGTTAGGAAAGTTGTTTAGTTTTTCTAATAATGGCTGTACAAAATCGTGACTTTAACAGCTTATTATAAACAAATATGCTACCAAAAAAGTTTTCCTGTGTGAAAATTGTACCCGTTCTTGTGTTTACTCACTGACCAGGGCTCTACAATGTTGTAAAATAATGAACTGAAAGGTATCCAATGTCTGTACGGCAGGAAAATCGCACGTGGTGTTGAACGGTAAAGAGCAACAAAGTTCAGCGAACGTAGACCGATTTTTTTTTTCGTGCTTGAGTTTTTATGTGATGTTTTGAAGTGCGGACGTACGGTATCTACGCCTTCATTGAACCTTTACCAGGCGGTGCGCCCACGCGCGTGCTCGCCCACGTAAGGGTATCGACCACAGTGACGAATACGACCTGACCAAAGGTCGAGACTGGTGATCGTCTGGATGAAATGTATTCATGCCTCACCGAGGATGAGCGGAGCAACCAGAGATAATACTGCCACCAATCTCAACCTGACACCACACACAAAAACATGTACCGTAAACCGAGGTTACTTTGACAATTTAACATATTAGTTTTTGGGGTTTCTGGTAAATAAACAGACAATCTGAGCCGAGTATTTTCAATAATTCCTTTTATCTTTATAGCTAATGCTTGAAACTTTAGTCAATAAATAACATAAAAACCAAAAATTTTGAGTTGTCAAAGTTACCCCGCTAGGTCAAAGTAACCCCGGGTTACGGTAATCCCAGGAGTTAAAGCTGACATGCAGAGGAAAATTCTTTATTTCATTTTTGTGCCCGATTGATGTTAAACTTTTAGATATTACTTCCAACGGAATTTTATACGAATAAAATAATCATATCTTACACTTTGCGTAATGAAACACCAAGGTAAAAATTGTACAGCTCTTGGAACAAAATAGGTGTTGGAAATATCATCAGAAGAAATGTCTGAAAATTGAGCGTTATTAAGAGATTAACACAATTAAAAACTTTAGCAGTGATAAGTAGACTTAAGATGTAAGCAGCTGAGTCACAAAATTTGAGCGTACACATTTGCGAGGTTACTGCCTAAGTACATCCAATAGGAACAGACTTCAATTTTTTTATTATATATAAATAAATATATATATATAAATTATATATATAATATATATATATACGATGCTCCGGAGGTATTTACAATTAAATACTTGAAATATGTAGCAAATTACATTTCCTTTTATTGGAAAAAAATCCGTTTTGTTTATATTTTTAGGATACAGAAAGATGGCTGTTATCGGATGAGCAGCAAATGGCAACATGTTAATACCAGCATTTTCTGTGAATGTTTAAACTCAGGATTTCCACTGCCGAACTACAGCAGTAAGCAGTAAACGGTCAATTATGAATGCACTGGTTTAAACCAATGTGATGGAAATATTCTAAACTTCTACTGCTTACGTAACCCTTAAAGGTACAAAGTTACGTTAGTCATTGAGTATTCACCGTGTTAGTTACATACAGTGCACATTCAGCGAGTGCCGCAAAAAAAAATATGAGGGCTTTAAAAGGGGCTTACTTTACGCCAGATGTTCAAGTTGTTAGAAAGTCAGGGTGGAAAAAAAAAAAAGTAATCATACTAACACATTTGGTCAAATGTGTGAGAAAATCAAATGATTAATTACTTAAAGCCACGCTCTCTTGTTTATATTTTTTAGCGATATTATATTTTTACGCCTGAACGAGAGCAGATATGAAAAATATGTGTGGCAGTTTTGTTTAAAATAGCCTCCTCGTGTTGACTGACTTTTCCAAGACTGTAAAAATACGGTGGTTTTAAATAATTATGTAATTAACGAAATTTTGGTTAGTTTACTTTTTAGTCGAAACTATATCAGTTCTTGTTTCCAAAAAACAAAATTATCTATCACGAAAAAAAAACATAATAAACAAAACCGCCAAACAGATTTTTGATTCCGCTCTCGTTCAAGCTCAAAAAATTAACTATAGCAAAAAAAGTATAAACACAGGGTGATCAGCAACCAAAATTTTGGAATAATAGAACTTCTTAATTTAATTTGGCCTACAAATTTTCTATGACATCCTATGCTTTGACAAGGCGGAGGAAATAGTTTCTCACATTATATACAGTTGGCATTCCTTGACTACTATTGCTTATACTATACATGTGAACATCCATATAAATAATTAATTTCTACCTCCGGAAGGTTACCAGTCAAAAACTAATAAAAGTAGTGAATGTGTGACAATTTGGTGATGCTTAAAAATGTCACATCTGTGCCATGACAGACGGGAAATTATAATAAATTTCATTGTATGGAACTTACAGCGAAACATCGAATAATTCGAAGATTACAAGCACTGATCCCCCGTAAGCATAATATCTTTCCCCGCAAATCAATGATAAACATTTAGGCGTCACAGGTGTTCCACTGAAATTATATTACTTCGTGATGATATTTGCTCATAAAGTTGGCAGAAACTTTAATTTAGTAATGAGTTTTTGTCTGTAAAATTTGTAGGTTCCTGAAATATAATATTTTAAGTGTTAATTTATGTCGCACCGTACTCGAGACGTGATAGCACTGAGCTACAACCAGAATTACAGTTGTTATATGTGGCATCAGGTCGCATACTTTACCCATTTAATGTTGCAACAGCAATAATCATGACATGTGAATACGGTAAGTCAGAGTCACTGGGAAGACTGTTCGTTTCATATTACAGTTGCGTTTGAAAATATTTCCATGACACTTTTCAATATTTAAGCGCAAAACTTTTCATTTCGTATTTTTGGTAACTTAAAGCAAGTATTGTCTCTATGTATGACAGTTAATGTATGTGTATTTCTTTGTCAATTATATTCATATACCATTCGTCCGATTGCGGACAAACGTTGGTGAGTTGTGCGTACGCCCACGAAGCTTTCTGTGTGTATATATATATGTATGTGTATATACACACACGTACATATATATACATATACACATATATAGGGAGACAAAAAGGATAACCAAAAACTACCGCATTAGATTGAAAACTATGTGAACGAAATCAAGGGTCCTTCTTTGAATACACAAGTACTAAAGCCGCTCCATGGATGTATAGCAAATTCTTTTGATTTTGGTGCAAACACTCGCCAATTAACAAATGGCGGTTGCGTGATGGAGGTTGGCGGTCACCGAGTAGCGTACGAACACGTGGAATGATACAAACTGCCACGTTGTAATAGACGGAGTATAGATCATCAAACAACAAATGGGCGCCTGACCTGTGAGCAAGCTGTATAGCAGGAGTGTCGCGGTGGCTGCCTACATCCCTAGGCTGCTCGAAAGCAAACTTTAATTATTTCATATTTCCAAATATGATTTAACTTGCGGGCATGCTACACCTGATACCTTTTTATTTATTCTTTGGTGTTTTATTCGTTTCTTTTTTTATGCTATCAGTTATATGTGTATCTAAGATTATAACTTTGTTGTAGTGGAGTGATATAATTGTGACGGTAATTACGTATTCTTTTTCTTCTTAGCTTCTAGTCGTTCGAATAGTGATTTATTTCAAGGACCTGGGACCGTAAATATTAATTTTTTTATGTTTGTGCCAAACTCTGTTCAACTTTTACACATCAGAAACATTTCATTTCCCCGAATAAAAAATAAAAGTAGGCACCGTTAGTTTGTACAGTCACTCATCAAAGTCACAAAATCGTTGTTGCGGTGAACCCAAATTACAAAAAAAGTAATAAACTAATGAAATCAAAATTACAAGAACTGAAAGTCAATGTGTCAATGCATTTTATGATGTGTTTGACATAAGTAAATTTTTGAAAAATTCTACTACCACTCAAATTTATGCAAATATTTACTCTGTTTCGTCAGTTCTAAAAAAAACAACTGTCATTTTGTAATTTCAAAGGTGTATTGGAATATGTCATTATTTTAGTATCAATATTAATTATCTGGTTCCTGAAAGTTAATTACCTTTTTTAATTAATTAGCTACACTGCAACGGCCATTTTGTGACTTTGTTAAGTAATTTTGTAAAAATAATTTGGGGCTTAATTATTTCTGTTTGGAGAAATGAGAAGTTATCTTATGTTTAAAAATTGAACAGAGTTTGGCACAGGTATAAAATAATCAATTTTTACTGTTTTCAACGTCCTGGGTACGTTTTTATTTAACTCACATTCTTGTATGTTAGTCTGTCCGGTAGTAATAAGCGAGGTACTTCAAACTTTATAACGTATCTCAGAACTTGAGGACAATGCAACTTTGTCTGTCTGTTTGTACTAATTTTGAAATAGATTTTAAAGTGACTTTTTGATGAGCTAGGGACTTGACACTTTAAACATAGCAGAACTGAATGGCAATGCGATGTAAGAGGAGAAATAAGTAAAAAAATATAAATTATTGAAAAATTTTCTGTAGACAAAACTAAAAGGCAGAAAATAATATAAAATAAAACATTTTTATAATATACTAGTTTTAAAAACGGACTGAAAAGTACAAAATAATGTATACTATGAAAATACTAGTAAGATTTAAAACGGAAAAAGCGTGGAGCGCATGCAGTATGTAATAGTAATGAGTGCAGAGAGAAGTTATTGAGAAAACTCACTTAACAGTTCTTATCATTTGTATTGCAGTTAGATGAACTATTCGTGCATTATTTGTTGCATACGCCTTACTTACATTTTTCGTTTTATATCTTAGAAGTACTTTCAATTGAAAAAATTATTTCGTACGTGGTATATAAAAATTTCTTTTTTATTTAATACTTGAATTTTTATATTTGGCATAAATATTTACTCACATTTGTAGCACAGACATTGTTAACTGTTTTTTTATTAAATATTTTTTATCGCGTGACTCTGATTTTTGGTATTTCAGACAAAGCATTGTGATCATATTATTGTTTAGTCCATTTAATAGACTTTTGGTGATAATATTTTTTCAATAATTTGAGTGTTGTGTGTCGTTTCATTATAATCATCCAAGCAACGGAGGAAGTCCATTAACGGTTTCATTGAAATTGAACAACAGTTATGATTTATCAGACTCCCGACTCAGGAAAATCACGGCATACAACTTGGAGAAAATTTAAGTAACCACACCAGATTTGATATTATATATAGCTCTAATCGACAAAATGAAATAATATTTTCTGACTTTGATTCACAGTTTTTATGGTTATACACTTTCTGCTTGAAATTGAGTGAAAATTAAATCCGCACGAGCTGTATCTGATTAGTCTAAATCTTAACAGCTGTTTTGTTACTCGCGAAATAATTCATATTTGTCATTATTGACTTAAGTTAAAAAATAAAAATTTTGCCAATTACCTTTAAAGTATTATTATATTCTGAAAGGAAAACGAAATTGGTAACGTGGGTGAATTTTGTTGCCCAGAGAAAAAGTCGCCCATTACGTGGTAATATATAGAACTCCTTTGAAATGCATACGATAAGGGTTCGGTTTTCATAAGTACTAAATTATTCCCCCCAAAAAATAATTTTGTCTTGCAAAGAAACTTCAAAAGAGGAAGCTTGACTCATCGGCATTTGTTATTAACAATTGTTTTCTATTAGCTATTTAGGCGAGAAGCCATATTGTATTATTATGCAGTATTTCATACAAAAATAAGAACGTTTTGAAAATTGACTTGTTCTTTCGTGGTCTATAGGTGTGATTCAACTGAGCGTAAAACCGTGATCCCCTGCGTCAAATGATATCGTCCGGCGTGGCGACGCGATAACTGGTGTGTGAATTCTATTGCAATCTTTGTACATTTTCCTGATATGTACACTTATGTTACCTATGTGTATTTATTTTTAACATGTGAATATGTTTTCCGTATCATTCTAGACATCTTCTTGACTCAGTTTCTATCAAATCACACAAATTTCAAATTTAGCGATTACTAGCCTATTATGTCACTCATATGAGATTGTATTTAACAGAAGACTGGTTATTCTATTCTACGTACGTACATTACTTTACGTTGAATATTTTTAATTTAGAAAACATTTCGGCTTAAATGTTGTAAAAATTGTTAATGTCCATTATATTTATTTTGATTTTTATAAAACCCTTTTAAAAAGTAGAAAAAAATTGGGTAACCTAAGTTTGGAGAAAAGTAAACGAAATCAGAGAAAAAATGTTAATATTTAAAAGTATAAACTATACTAATATATTTTAGAACTAGTGATTAAATTTCTCGAGACAATCGCCCAAACAGCAATATCCTTTTTTGTTATTATCGCTTTCTTAATGTACTTACGTGTTGCTATTTGTTATGAAAATATGTTTAAAACTCATAATCCGGTATGACTCAATAATAAATTATGAATGGTGAAGGGAAGAAAAAAGGAGCGGGGTGTAAGTCTGAAAGGCAGTGAAGTCCGCCATTTTCAGCGTTACAAAATGGCACCATTAGGAAAACAAGCATGTTGGGTGTGACTCAATACGAAACCAATCCCCACAAACCTTAATTTGGGGCAACGTTAAGTATTCATTTTTCATCAATTTCACCGTGGCGCTTCTTTTAAGAGCACTGCAGACATCAATTTTCATCATTACATTTTCATTTTTATATTTGAACCAGATTTTTTTCGACATAAATTTTAAGTAAATTTAGGTCTTAAGTTTTTGCATAATGGCTTCTCAAAATCCAAATTTGCATGTCACGGTTTTGAGTGCGACACTAAAACCAAATGACTTACCAAACTGAATAATTCACACCTAATCACGAGTTTGCAGAAACAAGGTCTCCTATACAGTACATTAAAATTATAAAATATTTTGTATTTCTAACAAATGTTTGAATTGTTTATGTACAAATTCAATTTTCAGATTTTTTAAATACATTTTTTAAAATTTTGGTTTTGTATAGGAGAGCTTGTAGTTTACAACCCTGTTATTCAGAGTTAAAAATTTCAGTTCGGTAAGTCAGTTAGTTGGCTTTAGAGTCGTACTTAAAACCGTGGCATGTAAATTTTAACTTTGACAAGAAATTTTGCGAAATAAACTACGATAGATAAAAAAATGTTCATAAGAGCGAAATTAAGTAACAATTTACGTCTAAAAAATATGGTACGAATATAAAAATTAAAACACAGCAATGAAAATTGCTGTAGACTGTGTCCTAAAGTCAAAAATTGCAAATTATTTTCGTTCCGAAATCCGTACGTAAATAACATGAGTTAGTAGAACAATTTTTATAATCATATCCGTATATCTCGTTAATTCACAGTTAACACGAAATAACTGTTGGATTTACATATTATATTTATAGTAATACAAATTACATGAGTGTTGTTTGACTACTGTCATGCAATTTAAATACAACGAAGAGTTTAGTTTGAAGTAACTCAATTTATTTTTGGCCAAACTGATTCACATAACAAAATACAGAGTCTTTACGTGTGGTTATTGGTCGGTCTACATAAACATCTGTAGATTCACCGTAGTCATTACCGTCATTGTCTAGTATTTTAACGTCTTTCTCGTATTCTTCCAAATATAAAAATTATCATATAATCGTTTATAGTACAATATATATTATAAAATTAATTGCGAAATAGCCATTAAATTGAAAATAATTATAATGAATGACAGATAAGTAATAACACATATAATGTGTATTCTAAATAAAATAATAAACAACAAACTTTCTCTTTTTTATAGAAAATAATTCGAAGTTAAACATGAGTTTTTTTTTTTTTGTAATATGCACACAAATGTTATGCCACTGAGAGAATTGTTGTGATTTGAGGGAAAATGATGTCGGTCGAAATTACACCTCACGTATTTACAAGGTAATAACAGTCACAAATGACAGTTTTGCGCGAACTCTGCTTCGTGTAGGTGCACACTGTTCGTGAATGATCCTGTTGCCCATAACGTCCATGTTGCGTGTGGTCGCGTCGATACAAACACCCACCTGCTGCCGAGATGAATTCCGAGTGCCGTGTCTATAGGCTGTCCACGTTTACGTAAACACTTTTAAAAGGTCCTGCTTAGGTTTTTATTTCAGTATATTTCTATCCTTCCGCCACTTTAATCTGTAAACATTTCCAATTATAATGCGCATACGCCCACAGCCTTCACATGCACCGTACACACATAAATTATACACAATTTTTTACATAAATTAAATGAATTTTCTCAGTTCTGAGGGGGTTTCTTTTTTGTTTGTTGTAAGTGTTTGATCCAATGTCTGTCGACATTAATAGTTTTATAGTCAACTTGAGATAGCCTATTCGTTCTACCGTATGCCCACTAATTCTGTCTTACGTTGGGACTGATATTAACCGCAAGAAGCAACAAATTATCCGCATACAATTTACCCCGTATGAAAAAAAGTATGTCTGGGCCAGATCTGGCATCAGGGATAGATAAATATACACTAATTCATATCTGACCCAGATCTGGCCAATTTCAGATATAACTTTTTTTTCCATCTGGGACCGTATTCACTGAACACTTCCTGCAATACAAGGTAACTCATATTCTTAATCTGTCTTCCACAGACATAATGATTTCTGTTTTTCCCAAAAATTCCTTAAATCACCCAAGGTAAATACTGGGATGGTTCCTTGCTACAGGCCATGGTCGATTCACTTCTCTGTTCTCTGTCTGAGCCACTTGTTCCGGCGATAATGACAACGCTATTGACGAGGCGGCCCTACCTACAGGCTGTCCACTGTAAACCAATCACTTTTTAGTTCATGCTACATTTTGTCTTTCAGTCTGTATATCTCAAAATGTAACATTTGAGGTAACATTAAAGTATATATTTTAGAGGTTAATGTATGTTGTATATTGATGGAGCCATAAAATGCTTTGCTTTACCGTCATTAGCCTATACCAACCTTGGCGAGGTGCACAAGGGGAAGGGCGTACAGAAATTTTAAAAACGTACCGTAAACTAGGAGTTACGTTATGACATTTGGGAGTGACTTCGTGCTACTTAAAAGGTTAAATTTGTATTATTTTAGTAAGAATAAATATATTTTGAAAGGATAGTTCAAATGTGCTGTTTATAACACTCAAATTGACTTGCATATTTCGTACTGAAATACTGTAAAAGTGAACCATAGAGAGTGTCAGGAAGTCCCGCCAACTGTCGCAAAGTATCCCCGATGGAGGCAGGGGGTAGCTCACCTTTCTTGCCGCCTCCGGGCATGACATAGCTGGGCCGTGCCGTGGGGGCGGACGTGCTGAGCCAGCAGTAAATGGTGGCGGTTTGTATTGTGCTCGACCAGGGGGAGTGTGTGCTCGGACGGCGCTGGAATATCGCCGCCGCGCTAGTTATACTACCTGCACTGCACACCGCACCGCTGACGCCTAGCCACTGACGCAGCTGGGGGTGTTTCCTGCCCCGATACTCTTGACACTGTCACTGCGCATGCGCGGCCGCCCGACCCTGTCCCGCGCGATACCTCGACGTTTACCCTCGCGATACGATCCATCGCAGCTGCCTGCGTCCTGATGCGAGACATCCGGTCACACTATACAGACTGTCCAGAAATAACCGCGTAATAAGTACATCTCACGAAACCTGGGCTGAACTGGAGACGAAAATGTTAGTGCAAAATGTACGATGACATTTTATATTAACAATGTGGCAACATATCACTGTAGTTAGTTCACCCTTGAACTCCACTGATATCCTATATTACAACGACTGAGATTTGTAAATGTTTGTTGCAATGGGAGTTTACAGTTAGAATTTAGTGGTTTGTGGACATACGCCATCGTCACGTTCAGCTGATGAAACCTGTGTTGAATGACAAAATACGAAAACCAACAAGGAAAAACAAATATAGCCTAAAACACACAAAAAATAGGGGAAAAAAAGCAACCCCAGAGGAATAGCCTACTGACAGATTTATATCTAGAGATAGAATTATTTATTGTCTAATATAACAATAATATTTAAAAAAAAAAAAATCTGATAGTATTCCTCTGGGATTGCTTTTTTTTTTTTCTTC
>PNEQ01065873.1:0-22674 GCA_003012365.1 Medauroidea extradentata | reverse complement strand
AGGACTAAGGAATCGACTGATCCACGGGCTCTTCTTTTCAATTCCCTGGAATGTCCTTCTTCAGCGTTGACATCGTGTATGATTTTCCAATGGAATTCTCCTGGTATTAGTCGTAGAAGTAAAGTGAGACCTTTCTGACGACGCGTATGAACAATTCAGCGTCTCGTCGAAGAAATCCTCAGGTCTTCTTGACTACACGTCTGTTCGGCATCATGGACGGGAACGTTCTTTTTTCCATAAAATTTTCTCAATCCTTCTTCAACAAAACTACTTCTCTTGTTTTAACGTCGCAACACCCATTCCAAACAATACTTTCCTCGTAGCTTACCCCGGGATTGTTCGCCAATATGATCAGATCAGGTTGTAATCCGTGATACAAAAGAAAATATTCATAGCATAGATATAAAAGCTGTAGAAGTCATTAAAGTCTCAAAACCACAATACCTTATACATTCAATACATAGACTATTAAAACTTACATTCTTCCTGGCACGTGGTAACTATGGTCATAGAATAGTAAATACCTAGGTTCATTGACAAATAAATTGAAATCTATACGCATCTGTAACATTGGACAAAATGCTATGTTACAATAGCGAAGAGAAATTAAGGAATTATCTAATAAATACGGTTCTGACCGGAACTGTAGTCCTCGAAAGGCGGAGCTATCGGTTTAAAGCTGACTCCTGATTGGCCCAAAACGAACTGGAGCGTGTGGCCAAGTGACAGGGGGTTTAGGCGCGAATCTGGAGAGAAGCGAGCCGCGGCGACGGGAGGGCGGAGTGCTACCGTCAGGCGTCGAAGTCAGGCGTCGAGACGCCTTAGAGTGATAGACGTCGGCGAGCTACGAAAGAAGACACACAAGGTGCTGTCGGTGGGCGTCGAACTGAGCGTCGGGACGCCGTAGGGGAGATAGATGCCGTCGAACCGCGAGTTGAGATTCAAATTTCGTCGAGTCGCGTAGTATTATGGGCCGAGGCGCCATCATCATCGTTCTTTTGGGCGTCGGGACGCCATTAAGATATCGCCAAGTCAGAAAGTACGTCGAGCCATGGCACCTCTAATTGGTAATTGTAGAGACATTGTGAGACGATGCAGTTGATATTTAAGTAGTCTTCGGAGTCTCTGCGACAGTAACGGTCCGCCTCCTGAGAGGACAGCAACAACGTGCTACCAGGTAAAAAGACTTGCAAACTTTTCATTACAGTAGTTTAGTGTCCAGAACTTTAAACCATCAATCGATAGTCGACCAAGCATCCACAGAAATATAAATAAGTTAAATGAAATTAGAACATCTGACACGTCGTAATATTTAAGATGTCCGCACTCGTTTTCTTCTAAATTAATTACATTTACACCAAAATATTATAGTAAGTTCAAAGTTTTGCAGAAAGAACAAGCAAAAAAAAATTAACAGCGTCATTAGCATAAGTAGTGTTTACTTTTCTACAATGGCTTCCTAGGCATCCTTACTCCTTGGCTTCACATCTTTATCACTCAAAAAATAAATATTTTGGGCTTATTCACATTCGTGAGATAGATCCTGAGGCCATCTTGTGCCAGTTAGTCGAGGGTTGATCCTGCCTTGGTCCGGACCAAGCGTTATCTTATTCATAAATACCAACTAATGCTGGACTAAAGATAGTCGCGGGATCAGCCTTGTACACTGTAACCGGATGCTGCGCGCATGCCCACTTCAGCTTCAACCACACAGCAATCGAGAAAAAAAAAATACTATACACAAAGTAAAAAATATATACATTGCTTAACTCACTGATATTTATAATAAAGTCGGAATAAAATAAAGCAAATTTTATACTTACGTTGACATTAAAATAGATGTTAAAATAAATAATATAAATGGATGGTCTGCATTCTAACCTAATATAACTCTGGTCAACAATGATTCTCACGGGCAATTAATAAACAAAGTAAATGACAGTTATCAGTCAAGAATAAACGTAATTAACTGCAATTTAAAACAATAATCATAGCTCAACAAAAATATTTAATTATTACCTCTAAAATGTTAAGACTGAATTAAATAGAAAATACAATACACTGTACTCGTTTATGCACACACACACACACACACACACACACACACACACACACACACACACACACACAACACACACACAGGGTGAGTCTGAATAACACCGACAAACGCTGGCAGGGAAAAAAATCTTAGGGCTTCAAAAATACTTACTTAAACTCGACATAACAACAAATATCCGTAACAGTTAACTGTTCCAATGTTATTTTATAGTTAAAATTTCATGTTAGCATAGAGTTTTAAAAGATTTCTGAAACATGCTGTAGAAAAGTTCAGACGAAATGTTGATGTAACTTTTCTCCGCTGTTCCATAGGCGTCATTCGTAACGAATGCTCACAATGATCGATATGCCTATGCACTCGCTCTGGTGCGCAGACACACGCCAAACTTATTCGATAACTATACCTTTTGCAAACTATTTTTTTAAACTTTTCCAACTCCAAAGTAAAAGTTGTAAGTGTTTTTTGTTCGAAAAGGCATGTTATAGACAAATCATAGTTTCGTTTTTGTATGTTTTGTATGTCTACTCATTAAGTACGACGCTAACCATATTGCTTATATGTACTGTTTGTTTTTCTTGTAACAAGTTAAAGATCTTTTTTAACTGCAGAAAAAAGTAAATTAACTTGTTATAACAAATGAGCGTAATGTAATGGAAAAATGTAGTGTACTAGGACGCACGCCATTTGGTAAGTATGTAGACCTCATTGCAGGCAATTCTGTAGTGGTGTAAGTCCATTTTCGATTTTTTGTGACTTACACCACTTGGCAACTAACCCACCCATATATCAGTGGCGTCGCGTGGAGTGTTCCAAGGTGTGCGGTGCCCATCAATGACTATACGCAACACTGAGTTGTCTGAGGAACCATTTGACATAAAAAAACGGCGTGACATTTAAACATATTGCGCATAGAAGTAATGAGATGCATAGTGTATTCGTCTGTGCCTCTCCTCCCTTGCATTTTTAGACTTGAAACATGCCAAACACCTACCTCTAGCTAGCTGTATTTTGGCCTCTACAATGCCCCGTAGTGAGTGACAGCACACAGAGGCAGGTATGAGGGAACTATGAGTACATGTTACTTTCATGTAACTAAATTGTATAAGTTAAACAATTACAAGCATCAATTTTGATTGAATTATAAAAAAAAAAAAAAAAAAAACATTTGTACTCTCTTTGTTAAAGATGGATCAACAACTAGTGTTACTCACTCTACTGAACCACGGTCGTAGAAGAACAGGTCTGGACACTCGCCTATCTAACAATGTATTTTGCTTGACCCCCTTGTTTTTTGGCTGTAGTTCGTCAAGTTACCAAGAATGTCGTACTTTTTGGCGCTGTTTTCCGGGCGGTCGGACTCAAACTCCGTCCACTTTTTTCCATTGTTAAATTTATAAAGTAAATAAAGATTGCTGGAGCCTTTTCTCAAATTTGTGAACGAAGGAAGTATTTCATAAATTGATAACAAATACGTTTTGATAAGTTGTTTATCTTAGTGGACAGGAAGTGGGCGAAGTTTAGTCCGACCGCCCGAACATCAGCGCCAATAAAACACAATATTCTCGGTAACTTGGTGAACTACAGCCAAACAACAAGGGGGTCAAGTTTCCAGGCGAGTGTCAGACCTGTTCTTCTACGGCCGTGTACTGAGCACATCAAAACGGACTACTCCTGCAATGAAACTAATGTTTTTAAGGACAAAGCTGTAGTTACTGTTAGTGACAGTCTTGAGCACAAAAGAACTGACTCATGCAATGAAATGCAATATAAAAACAAAGGTGGAGCCAATAGTGTAGGAGATAAGAATGTGTCTCGTCCTCGTCAACCATTTTTATTAAAACATTTAAAACAGAGGATGCATCATAGTTCACCTAACTCAGCTACAGGCTTAAGGGGCAAAACTTAAAATTTTATATTTGCACTAAATATCCTTACTTTTTCACAAAAAAATAATTTTCCAGTAACGGCATGTCAAAGTGGCAAAAATTATATGTTTTTCGTTCTTAAGAATCTCGAAAACAAAATTACTGAAATGAAAAAATTCATACTAAGGTGTATATAGGTATATAAATAAATAAATAAATAAATATATAAATATATATATAGCCTATATATATATATATATATATATATATATATATATATATATATATATATATATATATATATACCTTCCACCAAGGTAAACCGGGTTCAATCTCCAGCCAGGTGACTTCGGATTTTTTTTATAAGTGTAAATCGTGCCGGAAAATGTCACTGGTTGGCGGGTTTTCAAGGGGTTCTCCCTTTCCAACCAACATTTTATTCCGCGGCTGCTCCATATATCATTCACCTCCATCAGCTCTTTTTGAATTGGACTTTGTTTTGTGGTCCTAACAATTTTTTTTAATACAAAACTTTATGGTTTGGTAAAGTATTCATAATACTTCAATATATTTTTGTACTTTTAGTGTGAATTTGTTTAATTTCAGTACTTTTTTTTTCGGGATTTTTATTAATGAAAAACATACAAATTTTTATTCTGACAGCCTACGTTAAAACTATTATATTAAACTATTTTAATTATAAAAGGAAAAAAATTATTATAAGTAACATTTATAAAACTACCGATTCTTAGTGCAAAAACAAAATTTTAAATTTTTGTCACTTGAAATCCGTTACCGTACGTTTGGTTGTTTGTGCGCGCAGCCGCACACCATCAATATCAGTTAAATAAAACGAATAATATGAGTTTTACACTCTAATTTACGATATTAAGTAGGAAATCATCTTAAAGCGTTCAGTTTACAGATTACAGAACTACATTAAGTCCCATTGCAACAATCATTCAAAGATATCAATTTAGTCCACAGCTGCTAAACCTAACAAAAATGACCAAAATAAAAAGAATTTTCAGTTAATTTTTATAATTACTAAACAAAGCTTTAGTAAGATTTCCAAGTTACACATGTATTGTTTTATGTAAAAAAAAAAGTTCGAAGTGGAATACTGCCAGTCAGATTTTCCTAAGTTTATTTGGAACGACTGCACTTTGGTGTAAATATTTATATTTTGTTATTTTTGTAGGCTTGATAAAAATATCAATGTACAGAATTTTGACACAAACATTAGATATTCATAACAATTTAAGATGTGTTTAGTTAACAACTCATTCATTGTGTATATTTTTTAATATGGCATTTATCATATATTATGTGTGTGTAATATATGTAATTACCGTTTTATATTTTAAGCTGATGAAATATAGCAGAAGTGTTGTAATATCGATATATCATTTGCAAATTGTTATGAAATATTAAATTTATTTTTCATGTAACGTAGTTTAAGTTAGCTTGTTTTATTATTTTTTTTTTTTTTTAGGGGGTATGGGAACTGGAAATTCAATAGGGCGGCAAATTACGTTGTTACGCCACTGACTGTAGGTTTTCCTTGAGGACTGTGAACCAATAGCAGACCTGCATTAAAACACTCACAGACTCCCGCGCTGCCTTGTCACATGTACAACTAGCCACTCACTGGAGCAGCTGCCAATAAACAAGTAACTGAGGACAGTGTACACAGTACTACGCAGTCCAGCCAGCTGGTCCTTGAACCCGCGACATTTACGGGTCTCTAGTAATGACTAGGGATAGGAAGTTTTCGCGAAAAGATTCTTGCACCACTTCGTTTCAAAGCCTATTGGTAGAGACCTGAAAAATTTGCGTTTTGTTGTGGGCAAAAGCTATAATTCCAACAACTGAAAGTTCGTGACACTTTCGCAATTGGCCTTGATTGTATTTAACACATCCTGGAAGTCTTTGAACCAATAAAAAATGTAACTATTGCAGGCCTTTACAACTGTGTCACCGAGCAGCAAATGAGCAGTTATTCTCTGCGTCTGTACACTTACACTCTTGAAGGCTAACTTACAGGTCAGCGAACCCACGAATTTTTCCGGTCTTTAAATATTGGCAGTGCGAATTTGTGCAGAGAGGTGTCTCATTTGACTGTGCCAATAAAATTACGTCAGTGATTTGTGGGTAGAACACAAAGACGGTCAGAGTTAAAAACATCAAATTACTAGAGACATGCAAAATTCGCGTTTATTTTCTGACAGCTGACTAGACTCCAAGAGACTATAGGCTCGTTCGACGTCTCCTGCTGGCCGATATTGTCGTGACTTGCCGCGGAGAATGCTTACACTTTAGGGGTAGAGAGGCCAATCAATCTCTGTAAAAAAGTACCACACGTAAATGACAATTGTATCGCAGATTATGCTCAGTCATGTATCGGAAAATGAAGTTTAGTCTGCTACCAAATGATAACGCGAATTTTGCATGTCTCTACCAATTACTATAGGTACGTTAATTTCGCGGATTCATCTGGCAGCAGCCTAGGCTTGTCAGTCCTATACACCCACTGGCCACAATCGATTATCTATTGGCTTATAACCGTACAAGCAGGTAGCGAGCGATAGCACTTCGCATTATTTCCTTATTTACTACTGACTTGCAGTAGTCAAACGCGTTTCGTAACAGCCGCCAGCAAGTCACTGACATGACAATGAAGTATACATAATTGGCGTTCAACCTGACCTGGAATGTATCTGCGAAATTTACGTACCTCTACCAATTACTGACGACTTTGTAGAGTTGCAGGTGTGCACGCAAGGTATTGAAACAAAGTGGTGCAAAATACTTTTCACGAAAATTTCCAGTCTCTTGTCATAACTAGAGCCACGATTTTATGGCGAAGAGATTTTTGCAACATTTGGTTTCAATGCGTTGTGCACATCTGCTGCTCTGCTACATCGTCTGTGATTGGATGATTTTACTCTCACTTGCCTTGGCACATTACAGACTTACGGAGTCACAATAATCTTATTCTGATTGGTGCAGTCAGATTAGAAACGTGTCCGAACAAAGACACGCTGCCAATAACAAAGAAGCAGAACCGTGTATGTGCACGAACACGTTATTGCAAAAATCTTAACACGAAAAATCATCATTATTGTCATACATGTATGTACATTTCATTGCACATTACCTTTAGTGCTATATTTATGCATTACCTACAGTAATTAAATCCTAATACGTTGTTTATTTACAATGCATACTATAATGGTAGGTTTTAAAGATAATTTTAAAATAAGCATTGGAAGCAACAATCGGACGGTTTTGCTAAAAAAAAAAAACATTCGTAGCAAACACTAAATATCAGAGTATTTTCAACAAATCGGAAGTGTCCTAGCCACCTTACTCTCGTGACCCCCTGAAATGACAACCGGTAGGCCATAACACTAGGTAACTATGGGCATGTGTACCATAATTACTGTACGTACGAAGTTCGTGACGCGTCGCTCGTGAGGGCGGAGTACTGTTCGCTGGGCAGTGCGCATGCGCACGAGGAAGTAGATCCCAGAGGGCGCGGTCCGCGCTTGGCCTTCCGTCCTGCGCAGCGCAGACAGGATATAAGTGTTGTGCATTGCGGACACAAGACGTCGGCACTGCGCACGCGCGAGGCGGTTTGACAGCTCTACATTTAACACTCCGTTGATCCACAGAGAATTATCTGCATCATGTTCGCCGGGTTTGGAGATGGTGAGTTGACAATAAGCGTTGTTGTTATTAGCAATATTCGTGGCTGGCATGAGCATGACAGCACAGTATGTGTACGTAACATCCACTTCTGTAACTGTGCTTTCTGAGTTGGCAGGCAAATAACAAACATTACAATTTTATGTGTTTGTAAAAATGAAATGGTAAAGGGGCTTACGTAGTTAAAAATTAAACATTTAGTCAAAGTCTTAGATGTAAAGCTTTGTGATGTATTGTTATTTCTGTTATACTGCAGTATCGAATTCTATGAACACAAATAATAAGAAAAATTACTCGTTATATGTGGCCCGATGGTGTTTGGTTAGGTGATTGGAAAAGGGGGGGGGGGAAGAGGCGAGAGAATCGGACCAGGGAACTACAAACACGATCGGCGAATTCTGACTTTCAAATATTATTGGTTTGCCTGATACGTTGCATGAGTGTAAACGAAATATAAAGTTACGTGTTACGATGTATAATATTAAAAAAAAGTTTTATGTAATGGTTTTAAATCTTAAGGTTTACGTAACCCCATACAGTACAGATAAAATATGTCCTGAATTCGGCGCAGAAATGCGTAAATATGTAAAAAAAAAAAAATACACTACTTGGCAGTGGTGTTGGAGTAAAATTGAAGGAAAGTGAGACGAAGCCCCCCTACTTCTTGTTTCTCAGCTCGCCGTACAAGTCGGCGTGTGCCTGTCAGAAGGTCATGTCACGTCATCGCCGAGGAATGGAGGTCACATGTAATTACACTACGAGTGCCCGCGGCGCGGCGGCATCGTGGGATTTAGTAGCGTAGGTCCGGTTTGTCTCGCAAGAACCTGATCGCAGCGGTGACTTACTGAAACCAAAACACGACGCGGTTATAGGCGCTTACGAAAATTCATGAGCCAAGACTTCATGTTTTAGGTGTTCGAAATCTAACCCGAGTTTAGGTTAGTTCTACTACAGGTTGGAATAAATATGTGTTTTCTTTTGGGAGAGTTTGGCACAGGGAAAATTTCTGCCGCTAGTTTCGCTGCTGTCGTTAAGGGACCAGAAAAATGCGAAACCGTAGTATAGAAGTCATTTAACTTATTTCTAAAGTGAAAAGAAAAACTCTCTCGCGTTTTTAATTATCAACTTAATGTAACTTAAAATTGAATCAATCATTTGAGAAACCCCTCATGTCACTTTCAAGAAATTCCTGTTCAATAATTTATTACTGAAAATGTATACTTATACGAACCTTATAAATAACGTATCTTTGTTTAAAAAGATTTGGTGCACGTTTTGCTTCTATCCTGAACTGTTTAAATCCACAGTTTTAAGGGTAAATGTGCATAAACCTACATTGTAAAAAGTGTGACATGTGGGGTTTCTCAAATGACCGATTCAATTAAGGAAAGCTCCATGTTTGGTTAATTTACATAGATACCAGTTCTCAAGCGGCAGACATTTTCCCTGTGCCAAACGTTTCTTTCAAACCTGTAGCAGAATTAACGTTACCCGAGTGAAATTAACTTGTGTTTGAAATTTCAACTTGTGGCCTCTCGATTAACTAGCAGACCTAATATTATATTTCAAATTTTTAATATCAGCAAAATAACGTAGGTACAAAGAATGCACCGTGGACGTAGCATTTGCAAAATATTCTTCATGTAGAAAACACCTAGGTTTTTTTTACCTGTCTTCATCTTTAAGGATCGGTTTCATTAGCCATATTTAATTTTGTAATTTTTCACTTTTTTGGAATTCCAAGAACAAAAATGTTAAATATGCGATTATACCTCAAATTCTGTTTATATTTCGCCGAAGTACAGACCTTGCGATTTAGCTGTTAACTTATAATTACGCCTCAATTTGTGTGGCAAATATTTTTATATTCATAATTTACCCGAGAAATTGCGGCGAAATTATAAGTTAACAGCTGAATCGCAAGGTCTGTACTGCATTGAAATTGAAAATAGAATTTGAGGTATAGTCGCATAGTTAATCTTTTTCTTCTCAGAATAAAAAAAAAAGCTAAAAATAATAAAATTCAATATGGCGACTGAAACCGAGCCTTAAACTTTCAGTAGCTGTAGCATCCCCTGCAGCTTTCATCAAATCCTGATCAACAAAACCTGATCACGTGACAGCTAACCAACCCTACTCCAGCGAGTGAATTTTCGTAAGTGCCTTCTATAGTGCTGGGATTAATGTAGATTCGTTCAGTCACGAGACTGGGTGTGCTCGTTCACCAGTTTAAGTCTAAAAAGCCTAGAGCAATCCAGGGTCTCATAGAAACTCAATTTTTAAGTGTTTATTTGTCATCGTTCATGCGCTAAGCGAAGGAATTTTTTTTATGTGGCTCCGTAGGCCGTGTTTGTATGAGGCTCAAAATCGTCCTATCTCTTCTCATAGGGACGTAATTTGACGCAGCGACTAGGGCGTTCGTCTCCCACCAATATGATCCGGGTTCGATTCCCGGCAAGTTTTATCCGGAGTTTGGGAATCGTGCCGGACAAATTCTCCCGCCCCTTCATTCTAGCGCTACTCCATACATGCTTCATATTATCATCTCTCACCAGCGTTAAAATTCTCGCTGCTAGGCGCTGACCAAATTATCAGGAAGAGACTTACTGCTGACATCATCATTTTGTATTAGATATATGGATGTGCTGCTCTTGCTTATACTTTTTTTTTTTTTTTTTTTTTAAGAATCCACGCCAATATTTTCATTCTTAAAAAGGACCGCGAAAACATCCCTTTTCGGCATTGAGAAAATATGCTTTGAAGATCAGTGGAAGTCTGTAAAGTAGTATACACTCGTATAACGTTTTTTAAATGCTATCCCTAAGCTCACAACTCACGCACGTTGAGTGTAGATATCGAATAAACTTCTCTCTGCTGAAGTATTCAGTGATCGGCGGCCAAGGCTCCTTGAAGAGAATTGTCAACGATATTGATATACTATGTTTAACGATATTCCATCATAAGTCTTTTTCCAGACACTCTCTAGTACGATAATTCATCAACATCAGAAACTTCGCTGGCTTCATTATTTTTATTAACTAGGTGATGGCAGATATTAAATAGATGGGTAAGTAAATGGAGAGGGAGGCTGGGGAACGCTAGGTTTTCTTCAAGTTAAAGTGAAATACAGAGCATTCTCAGCTCAGCAATGACTAGGGACCTGAAAAAATTCGCGTTTTCTTTAAGCACAAGCTAGAACTCCACTAACTGTAATTTCTCGTCAGTTTCATAATTTGTCCTGGACTTATTGACACCTCGTGTAAATCACTGAGCCATTAATAACAATTTAAATCAATGCAGGCCCATATCACCGTGTCAGCGAGTGAACCGCTACAATCTGCTTGAGTGCACATATAGTCTTGGAAGCTAGCCTGCAGGTCAGTGAACCCACGAGTTTTTCCAGTCTCTAGCAACGACTAGGGGTACGTCAATTTCGCGGATTCATCTGGCAGCAGCCTAGACTTGTCAGTCCTATACACCCACTGGCCACACTCGATTATCTATTAGCTTATAACCGTACAAGCAGGTAGCAAGCGATAGCACTTCGCATTATTTCCTTATTTACTACTGGCTCGCAGTAGTCAAACGCGTTTCGTAACAACCGCCAGCAAGTCACAGACACAACGAAGTATACATAACTAGCGTTCAACCTGACCTGGAATGTATCTGCGAAATTTACGTACCTCTACCAATAACTATACACTTCTCTAAGTTGTGTGTGGGTTCATTAGACTACTAAACTTTCGAGTCACTAGCGTGCAAGAGACGAAGAGCGAATTCACCAGTAATAAACATTGGTCTCAGAGCAACTCACCTTCGTCACAGACTATATGTACAACCCGGTTGTTTTCGCGAAAAGATTTTTGTCCCACTTTGTTTCAGTGTCTTACGTGCACACCTGCACCTCAACTTCATGATTATTGACAGAGTGTTTTTGTGCAGAGTCGTTATTCATTTGACTGAGCCAATCAGTACACAGATAACACGCTGGGTGTTACGGCATCCAATCACTGACCACACAGCAGAGCTGCAGGTGCGCACGCAAGGCACTGAAACAAAATGCTGCAAAAATCGTTTCGCGAAAATTACCGGGTCGTAACTATATAGTAATACAGACGTGAAGTGAGATGGTGGCTAATTAGATACGGGCGAACTTCGCCGCTTATTGGCTGCCCGAGGCTGTAGATACCAGCCCCGTGTCAGGGGCGTAATTTCAAGTTTTTCTCGGAAGGGGGGGGGGGGCAAGGTTTTGTTTTCTGGCGACAGTGACCTTGTTGCATCTTTTTTATTAATTAAGCATGTATAAATTATATACTTTAATAATAAAACTTCAGTTTTATGTACTTAAGTTAGCATTATTTACATTAAAAAATACAAAAAATATATTTATACACATACAATTCTAAATCCAGGGGGGCATTTGCCCCCCCTGTAGCCCCAAATGATGCCCCTGCCCCGTGTATGTTTGACTCCTGCATGTCACGACAGGTTATCTATTGGCCTGGCTTCCAGTTAGCAGGGCAGCCACCTTACGTTGATTGGCAGTAGGTGTTTCCGCCATGTTACTGGCTAGGAAAGCCATGGCGTGTGTGATTGGAGTTTGCTGTTCTACTGGCCATTTCACTTCTGTATTTATAAATATTCTGTGTCTTCGTTGGTGTGACTCGCGAGTCCATTAATGCCATGCGTCCAAAGTGTGTAGTCGGATTCAAATAGAGCTTGCCTTGGAAAAAAACATTTCTTACCGCAGTAAAATTTGTGTTGTGGCATAACAACTTTTTAGTGTGAGAAAACTTGCTTTCAGTAATACATTTGCATGTCTAGGGCAGGATTTATGACGTGCTAACCCTAACTCCAGTGTGAGTTAGCTTTTACGAGGGTCAGCCAGCCACGAACTAACCATGATCTCATGTATCTATTTTAGAACGCTCAAGGACCCAGCTTGGTTTATTATTACGTCCCCTCAGAATCATAGGCCCTAGCTTCAGAATGCGTACAAAGCTGACTTTTGTCAGCTAAAATGCTATGTTAGCAGGTCAACGAAAGGTTCAAAACAAATTTTTTTTCTATAATTTTACTGATCGTTCCGAAGTAATGTAGCCATCAATACTGTAAAAAGTTATTTGTAAATGTTACATACCGATGTATTGGGTGTTGAAAAGTAGTTACGGTAAAATTATGTCACATTTGGCTACATAACTGGTAGAGTCGCTACAAATTTTTAAGAAACAGTCAAATGAATACTGATGTTACCTAAGTTTTATTGTAGCTATACTCAATAATTGCTCAACTTACAAGCTGAAGTATTAAGTAGTCAGTACTGTGTGGATGAGTTAGTAACTTCCAATAGGCTATTCTGTTTAGGAAGGTTTTTTTTACCGTGAACATACTAAGCTTAAGTTCACTTTTGCTTACCGACTGAGGGACAAGTATGAGCACTTCGTAACCGACATTCTTCTAAAGAAATTAATTTAAATATTAGTTTTTAAAATTAGCGTGGTTATATTTGTGCACTCTAAAAAATATATTTGTAAACTCACCATACTGACGTACATGATTGTTAAAAAAGTATGTATGGTAAAATTGTTTCTCAAAAATCAATAGTGTTTCTTTGAAGTTCTAGGAAACTAACAAATGTATAGGCCTATACTGACGTTACCAGACGCGTGTAATATCAATAGAGACACTGGAAAATCGCAAAAATGTTTAAAACAGTCTTCAATAAACTGTATTATATTAACCGTGACACGTGTGAACAGTTTTGGGACAAATCATCACATACTGTGTGTCCAAGCTGTACAGTTCTATTTGTGCCTGTTGTAGAGAGTTACAATGCTACAAATAAACGATAGCCAATGTTGGTACGAAACATTCAGTGTAATATACATCACGTTGGAGCCTTGCAAACAGTAAACTATTCCCGCGATTTTTCAGTGTGTCTAAATATCAACGATCCACATTTGCTCTATGTACAAGCTAAATAATGGCAAGCGTCCCCATTTGTGTATGTGTGTATGACTATTGAGGAAGGTTTTTTTTCTGTGTGTGTGTGTCTAAATCTGTGGCGTGCTATTATAGCGTGTATAATGTTAAATGCAGTATCACCCCTTATATGCAAATTACTCAAATGGCGTGTACTGTTCTAATATTATTATTTCTATAGCCTAAGACTTTAAGTGGTAACCATATAATTTTTATATGGGAAAATTAGCCTTTAAGTCCAACGCGTGTTTAAATTCAATCAGGTTGGTATTTTCCCACGTACGACAGTGTAAAGAGCCAATTTGAGCCATTTTATGTGCCTGAAGTGGGTGTTAGTAATAATTTATAACAGCGTGGGACACTAATTTTCGCGACAAGATATTTGCACCAACGACCAACGTGCTTCAGTGTCTCAAGTGCATATCTGCAGTTCTACTTCTTCGTGATAATTATTGGATGATCTTAAGAGGGCTATACATCGGATGTAATGATGCGCGGAGACTGTGAAGCGATAATGTTCAGCTTTCTACACTCGACGGTACCAGCATTGCTTCTATTCGCACACGCCAAACTGGCGTGCTGTTTTTTCGTACTACTATTTTTCCTATGGGACTTGTTTTTAGCCATTTTGAGGAGTCTCAGAAACATGTTTCTACTAATAAACACGTCGCATTTTTAAATTTATAGAAGGCATGTTCTAACCGTGTGTTCTTTTCGTAGATAACAATATAGGCCTAGTTGATAAGTTAAGGTGTTCCGTGTATAAAATAACAGGCGCGGCATGCTACAACACCGTTCATGAGTCAGATACATAAGCCCCTTAACTGTCAGCGTCTGGTGTTCTGCCCGCTAATCACAAGCGTGTGGTGTTGCTGTACCTTGTTGTGATTGGGCCAAACAAATAAAGTGACACCTCTACACAAATACATGTTGCCAATAACCATGAAGCAGTGCTGCAGATCTGCACACAAGACATTGAAACGATTTGGTGCAAAAATATTTTCGCGAGAACTACTAACCCATAATATATATATTTTTTCTTTCATATACAAATATAATTCTCGCTAAGCAGTTTTGTCAAATAAAGGAACAACCTAAAATCTCTGGTACGTATTGCAAGTGCAGGTAGGAAGGCGTCTTAATGAAACATCTTCGATAGTTACATTTAGCATAGACTATATGTTTTGTCGTTTATCTCTATATATAAAAATGAAAGCTGACTGATTTACTGACTGACTGACATATCAAACTGCAGCCCAAACCACTGGACCTAGATTCGTTAAATTTTTTGTGGGGGTTCCCTTCAGGTCGTAGGCGAGCACTAAGAAGGGATTTTTTCGAAATTCGACCTCTAAGGGGGTGAAAAGGGGTGAAATGTGTTTCCGAAGAAACGTTGATAGTGCTCGAACCCGACGGCCTATCATCGTGATTTTTACTTTAATAGGACACTCGTAAAAATGCATGTTAGCCAATTTAAGGATTTTTCGAAGTTCAACTTTTAAGGGGCTGAAAAGACCTTAAATGTGTTTCCAATCAACTATTGATATCTATCGAACCCTTCGGATAGACAGTTGATATTCACTTCAAAATATTGCTTGCGTAAATACCGAAAAAGTAGTTTTAGGTTTTTTAAAATCGAAATCAAGATTGCCGGAACCGGAAACCGAACCCGTGTCCTCCCGAATTCGTGTCTAACGTGTTACTGTATAGCGCCACCTCGCTCGGGTAAATTACATCGAGAACGAAGAGGAGGTATCTGATGAGTGCGTGGTAAAAAATGCAGCGCTGAAAGCATCAGTTCAGAATTGAAGGTTTCTCGAAGCCAATTCGGAAACAATAAATAAATAAGCAGTACTATAGTCTATCCATTCCAAGATTGCAGCTTGTGTCACTCCGCCTGTTCGCGCGCGCCGGAACAGCATTGGCTCATGGCTCAGGGGCGTCATTTGGGGCCACAGGGGGGGGGGCAAATGCCCACCCCCTGGATTTAGAATTTAATGTGTATAAATATATTTTTTGTATTTTTAAATTTAAATAATGCTAACTTAAGCACATAAAACTGAAGTTTTAATATTAAAGTATCTAATTTATACCTGCTTAATTAATAAAAAAGATGCAACAAGATCACTGTCGCCGATCTTGCCCCCCCCCCCTAGAAAAACCTGAAATGACACCCCTGTCATGGCTGTGCAACAAACCGTCGCACCACCTCCGCGTGTTTGGACTGGCGACAAGTGAAGAAACGGAATCACGCCTCGCTGTGGAGGAAATGGAATCACGACAGACGTTGGCGTCGTTATGTCGGTCGTAGTTAATCCATGTCATGCACAAATAGTATTTCATGCCTACCGAGTGATATTATATTACAGAGGATTAATAAAACGCAACTGAGCGATTAAATCATCTATCCTGAACTAAAACACAGCAATTTAGTGTAGGACCTATTTCCTGCCGCAACGACACTGTTAACTAACCAGCCAACCAATGATCGAGAGCTCATCTGTGACAGTGTTTATTTCTGCTGCAATCTTGGACTGGACACAGTATAGACAATAGTTTTTGCCAACTTACTGGGCAAAAATTTTTCTCGATAAATGTATATCTGACGAACAATCTCTTGACCCTGAAATCTCGTACATTTAATATCGGCGCAAGAAATCTCGCTTAATAAATGCATCATTCTGGGCAAATGTTTGCTCATAAAGTTGGCAAATATAATTACCAAGAATTGGTGTTTTTTTGCCGTTTTTATATTGATTTTCAAAAAGTGTAGATCTCAATTGAAGAATTCAGCGCTTATTTATCTATCACGCCCTCTTAATAATCACAATCAGTGCTTAGTTATATATATGTAATTTAATGGGGGATGGGCGCCAAAGCAATGAATTTTCACAGTTTTCGTGAAAATGTTTTTCCTCACTTATCGAAAATCAAGGCTCAACAATCGATGGAAGATACTTTTGTGCACCTTCTTACATTGTTTCGTAGTCACAGAATGTCTTATTTTTGGAGCGCTGGCAACAGAAAAAAAAGGGGGGGAGAATTGATCTCCCGTCAGTGCTCCAAAAATAAGAAAGATTGTGACTGTGTCATAATGTAAGAAAGTATACAAAACTATCATATACGATTGTTGAGACTTAATTTTCGATTATAAGTGAGGGAAAATTTTTGACGCAAATTGTAAAAAGTCACTGTTTTGGCTCTACATCCCCCTAACTGTACATGCTTTTGGGAGGAAAGGTCACAACTTTTGCCTAGTGAAATTCCGTCAGTAGGCTATGTCAAGGAAATAAATGCAAACAATATCTGTCACTATATTGTTGTCCTAAACAGATTTTACAGCTCAAAGTTAAGGTTTGCTATACGCTTGTTGTTTTCAATTGAATACATAGTTTCTCTAGAAGTATGCGGACTTATTGGTAAACCGCAACTGAACAAATTTTCTCACTTATTTGTTCACGTTGTTTTGACAGAAGCTCCGAGGGTTTGTTATGCAATCTGACACGCGCAGCAGACGGAAATCAGCCCGCCTCCTCGTTAGTATCTCGGGCCTAATTAAGAGTAGGCGCCAAGCAATTTGTGTAGTTTCACGCCTGTCATTGGTGCTAACTGTCGCTCATTGCCGACGGCTCATCTGGAACGTTGATTGTGAATGTTGTGAACGACGTAGCACAGCGGTTCTCATTCTGCATATACTCTTCCGTTGCATTCGTTAGCAACTAAAAGCATCATTCGTAACTTCTCCGATTCCTCGATCAACTGTGTCGATCTGTACAGTTTCATTCAAGTACTGAGAAAGAACGGGAAACCGGTTTACAAACTAAACTATGGTTTCAAAGTGTCTGTTATTGGTACTAACTGCGTATGCGAAACGTAATAGATATTGGCGGTTCGGAATAAACTGAGCACTCAAAAAAGTCCTGCTAAGGTTCTATTTTCAGCCAATTCGTATATTTCCGCAAGTAACGGCTAACTACGGGAAATGTATATCCTCTCTGGACACGTCACTTGATGTTTGCGCGTGTAAGATAAATTGTGAAGTCAGTAGGATTATGTACAGTTTGATTTAAAAAGGTTATTAATTATATAAAATACAATTATGTCGATTAAGGTTACTTTTGTTTCCGTATGGTTATATTTAATTAGTAAAATACACGGAACTATATTGCGTAATTTCGCTGCCAACCACACAAACAGTAAGGCAACTATTGTTAATGGTGAATTATATGCAGTAACGGCTACTAGTGATAGTACTAGTGACTAGTTTTTTAGTATTTATATTTTTCAAAGGTTAAATTTTTAGAGCTCACTTTATCCCAAATGACCTATAGGCGGATGGGGCGGGTACCCGAGGGCAGGCTATCGCACTCCGAGTGCGCTCCGAAGGAGGGCGTTAAATGAAGCCTTGCAATGGAGACGTGACGGATTTGTGAAGTCACAAAACACGGGAGTACCCTGAGGAACCCCGTTCGCCAACTGCAGCGTCTACCACATAACCCAAATACGATAAATCGAGTTTAGACCCTCCGGGAACCGAACCCGGATCATCATCGTGGGATGCGAGCACTCTAGCCACTGGCAACCTCGGCCTCACTGCATGCATGTGCTGTCATAACGATTGTCCAAGGTGGCAAATACTGAAATAGATTGAAGGGACTTTAGTTGGTTCGAGATAAAGTGAGTACTAAAAAAAAGCCCCACTGAAGTTCTATTTTCAGCCAATTCGTATCTTTCCGTAACGGCTAACGACGGGACATGTCTAGTTTTACACATTTATTTTTGCGCGTGTAAAATAAATTGTGCAGTCAGTATGAATCGATGCAGTTTAGTAAAAAAGTAACTTTATTATTTATATAAAATACAGTTATGTCGATTTCGGTTGATTTTGTTTCTGTATTGTGTGTATTTAAATAGGAAACACACGAAACTATATATAGCGTAGTTTCGCTGCCAACCATACAAGCAGTAAGGGGACTGTCGAATTATATGCAGTAACGACTAGTGATATTTTTCAATGTTTAAATTTTTAGTGCTCACACTATCCCGAACGACCTATAGTTAGAGACATGCAAAATTCGCGTTATTTTCTGACAGCTGACTAGACTCCAAGTGACTATAAGCTCGTTCGACGTCTCCTGCTGGCCGATATTGTCGTGACTTGCCGCGGAGAATGCTTACACTGTAGAGAGGCCAATCTCTGTAAAGATGTAACACACGTAAATGACAACACATAAAAGTTCGTGGCCAATTGAATCGCATATTATGCTCTGTTATGTATAGGAAAGTGAAGTTTGGTCTGCTACGAAATGATAACGCGAATTTTGCATGTCTCTACCTATAGTTACATGTTCAAATCTTTATATTATCTTGAGATTATGCAATGTTATAGTTAGGATTCTATGACCCGCATGATAGAATCCATTGTACTATGCACACTCAAGCCCCGTATATTCGTTCGTTGTCTGTTGTTCCACTGAGTAGCAGCTGGTGGACAAATAAATAGTCGGGGCTTGAGTATGCATAGGATAGTAGATTCTAACAATTTTGCAGTACAGCACAGGATATAAGTCTGTGATCCATTAGCTAATCTTTGTGCATGAATAAACAATAAACCGCGTTACGCTGATTACTATTACGCATTTACAAACGTTTGCTTGGGTTTACAGATGTTTCCGGTAACTTATATGCTAATTTGGTAGCTACCTAGAGTTCCCGTTCATATACAAGCTTTTGGCCAAACTCGATTATCCACTGGTATAGATGTTGGTTTATCGCGGGAAAACTGGACTGTTGGCTGGATTTCAACGTACGTTCAGCTTATAAAAATATTATTGGTTTTCGTGTGTACGCAGAGCTGTTACCCTATTTGACTGAGCCAATAAAAATCCCGCTATTGTAATATTTGATGCATGTTATTGGACTGCAGACAGCTACGTTGTGTCAGACCCCAATCATACATGTCACAGTTAACTACGGTGTTTTCAAAGGTATGTTGACACAAAACATTTTCGCGGTATACCGTCTTCTCTATCCATTGGTAGAGACGTGTAAAATTCGTGTTATCATTTGGTGACAGACTAGACTCCACTGATCTATACATACTCGAGCGCAATTTGTAGAGACACTGGTAAATCGCGGGAAAAGTAGATTGTTTGCTAGGTTCCAACATGCTATGTACAACACTGAGGGTTTTGCACCTATATTGACTCGTTTATATGAAGCTCTGTGTCTCTCTTCAACAGACCCAATTAGAACTGTATAGTTTTTAAATAGAACTTGTGTGATTTGCCAGAAAACTATTGACACGTGTCACGATTGAGGTACTACAGTTTATTTGAGACTGTTAAATATTTTCGCGATTTTCAGTGTCTGTAGCAATGTGTGAGTGTATTGCTCACAAGTCTTCTTGTGGTATCACTAGAGGCAGTGATTTGTGGCGAAAAGAAAAACTGTGCAACAAGCAACATTTTGTTTCCACGTTCACGTCTGCAGCTCTGGTACGTAACTGGCAGAATGCATTCGTGTAGAGGCGTCAATCATTTGACTGAGCCAATAAGAATAACGTTAATGCGACACCACCCGTCTGCGATTTGCGAGTAGATGACAAATATGTCGAGAGTTAAAAACAGCCAATCACTGACAATGAAGCAGAGCTGCTGTTGTGAACACGAGGCACTGAAACAAAATGTTGCATAATTCTTTTCACCAAAAACCATTTGCGTCTAGATGTCACTTACAAATATGACTGCTTTACTTAACCATTGGTCACTACGCCGAAAAACTTTTAATTATTGGCTCAGAATGTTCCCCTATACAATCCACGTCGTTCTAGCTGTACGTCCAAAACGTCAAGCGAGCTTGCAGTCTGATCTGCGTTGGCTGAAAAAAAAAAAACTAAATTTTCAGGTTTTCATACATTGCTATGTAACCATACAATTGGGTAGCACGTGTGTTCCCCACGAATTATTTCCTTATTTATTACTAGCTTGCATCTGTCGAGGTATGTCAAAACCGCTGTCGTCCAGTCATAGACGTAGTGAAGTATACGTTCTTGAAGTTCAAACTGACATAGAATCAAAACGCGAAATACTCTGCATCTTTTTTTTCCTAACCTTCCCTAACTACTATGTTATGTGTGGGGCCCGGGGAAGGAGCGGGACTAAGTGTGTCTCAGGGCTGAGCCCCATACGCCTACTAGGGGGAAGTTTCATGCAGAGGAGGCATGCATCGCGGCAGAGAGGGATTGGGCAGACATGGCCGCAATTGGGGCCATGTCTCCACCTCCCTGAGTGTACCTATAGCTAAGCCATAATCTAAGAAGAGAGAGGGAAAATCCGGCATAGTACCGTGAAAACCCTCTCGACAGAATAGGAGTGTAACCACTCAGCAGTTACATGCATTAAAAATAAAAATGGCACTGGAAAAGCAGGAAGGCCCAGGTTGTTAGTAGAGTTGAGAAGTAAGAGTGTGGCTGGGGGGGGGGGGCTGTATTTAATTTCTTTATTTTCCTTTTTTCTTTCTTTTAGGGGGTGCGCTGGTTTTAACTAGGGCACTGTGGGTGAACACAATGCCCTGGTGGAGGACGAGGTACTTTGTATCTACTAATTACTGACATATTTAAACTATATCCAGTCCAAGATTGCAGCAGAAATAATCACTGTCACGGGTGAGCTCTCGATCATTGGTTGGCTGGTTAGTTAACAGTGTCGTTACGCCAGGAAATAGGTCCTACGCTAAATTGCTGCGTTTTAGTTCAGGATAGATGATTTAATAGTACAGTTGCGTTTTTTTTAATCCTCTGTAATATAATATCATTCTGTGCGCATGAAATACTATATGTGCATGGAATGTATTAACTACGACTTACGCGACGACGCCAACGTCCGTCGTGATTCCATTTCCTCCACAGCGAGGCGCGATTCCGTTTCTCCACTTGTCGCCATATGCGGAGGTGATGCGGCGGTTTGTTGCACAGCCAATGCTGTTCAAGCGCGCGAACGGGCGGAGTGACACAAGCTGCAATCTTGGAATGGATAGAGTATAACACGAACCATACTGGCCGTGTTAAAATATATTCTGAGCCTTGTGTAGTCGGTTTTGAAAATACGATTAGTCGATTACATTTACGGATCATCATACTTTATTAAATGGTTGTAAATAATCTCGTGAAAAATACAAAATTAATTATTTTTAGAACTCTAAGATAGGTGTTAATGTCAATATACTTACTGATATATTTTGGGATTCTGTAGAAAAAAAATGGCCACGTGGTGTAAACGGAGATTTTTTTGTCTAAGCTTTTTAAGAGTATTGTAGTACTGGTCACTAGAAGATGCGTAAAATCACGTTTCTCTCCAGTTACGCTAAATATTGTTACAAGCTTGCGGGCTATGTACGTTTTGGGATGGAGGTCTTGATAAAATAAAGAAAATAAAGCTTACCTAGTTTATTTACAACTGTACATACAAAAATAACCTATGTCTACAATGATTTACCACAATAAATGTCAAACAGAACAAGTAACTACTATTTACACAAAAGAAAGAAATACATCTACATAAATTCTCTGTATATGGAAAGGTTACTAGTCACTCGCAATGGTGGACCCAAAGAAATAATACCGCAGAATCTTTCTGCCCTAGAATCACCTTCTTCCTCCTACTTGCTGTGGTCCCACTCACTGGACGCCCTTGAACAGTCGTCGCAATCCAATACTTGTCACTATCACTTCAGATCACACTAGGCACCTGCCAGCAAAAACCCTCTCTCTCCTGCTGCAGCTCCCCCTTATATACCCCACCCTCCTTCTTCTCGAATTATCTCGGCGGGTCTCTGTTCTCCAACCTCCTGGAAAGATATCGCTTCAATGTCAAGCACCACCCAGAGAGATAAAGAGGGAACAGGATCATTCCAGATCACGATATTTTCTCTCGGTTACCCGATACTGGGCGCAGGTGGTTATCATGGAGTAATACAATCCATGCGGCACCCGAGGAGGCCTTTTAGCGCTGCCGCCACTGTATTGTATTTCGCCGCCCTGCCCGACAGCCACGGCGC
>PNEQ01065872.1:0-43544 GCA_003012365.1 Medauroidea extradentata | reverse complement strand
TATATATATATATATATATATATATATATATATATATATGGGGTTTCAGGGGGCCTGGCATGTGATTGGCTGCTGAGGCGGCCAATGGGAGTGAGGCATGTTCTCATTGGCTGTCCTGACAGCCAATCGCAGCTGACCTCTCCTGATTGGCTGATGTACTTGCCAATGATGGTTTAGCAGCACCGATTGTGTTTTTCTCTGATTTCTGAAGAATAGTTTTCCAGATTTTACTGAGTTTATATCCATCTTCTCTGTTGACATTTCCAGGATGTTTTATTATTTCAATGGCTTCTCGTACTGTCCTTGTTCTGTAGTATGTGATGTTGGCTATGGTCTGATACTGGTTGAATTCGACTTCATGTTTAGTGATAGATGAATGCTCGGCTATTGCTGATCTATAGTTGTCAGGTTTGTAGTCACAGATGTTTTCCTTAATCCTGGCAGCTATCCTCCTTCCTGTTTGTCCAATGTATACTAAGCCGCATGAACATGGAACTTTGTATACTCCAGCAAGTTGTTCGGGTGGAGTCTTGTCTTTCGTTGAAGGTAGAATAGATTCCAGTTTTCTTGATGGCTTCTGTATAGAGTGTATTTCGTGTTTCTTCAGCAGTCTGCTTATGCGGTCGGATACACCTTGTACATATGGGAGAACAGCAATGTTCTTGAAATTTTCTTTTTCGTTTAATCTTGGCTGTCTGTTTATTGCCTGTTTTATCTGGCTTTTCTTGTAGCCATTTGCTTGTAGGGCTGCTGTAAGGTGGTCTAGTTCCTTCTCTAGATTGTCGCCTTCACTTATTTTGCTGGCTCGGTGGACCAATGTTGAGATGACAGTTCTTTTTTTTTTGTGATGGTGGATGATGGGAACTGGCATTGAGATATATGTCGGTGTGTGTCGGCTTGCGACAAACACTGTGTCCTAGTCGGCCATCTGGTTTCCTTGTCACCATTACATCTAGGAAAGGTAGTTTCCCTTCTTTCTCTAGCTCCATAGTAAAGCTGATTTTGGCATGTAGGCTGTTGAGATGTTCAAAGAAGATTCTTCAGAAATCAGAGAAAAATACAATCGGTGCTGCTTAACCATCATTGGCAAGTACATCAGCCAATCAGGAGAGGTCAGCTGCGATTGGCTGTCAGGACAGCCAATGAGAACATGCCTCACTCCCATTGGCCGCCTCAGCAGCCAATCACAGGCCAGGCCCCCTGACACCCCCTATATATAGCTGCCCTCTCTACTCCTGGCCTTCAGTCTACAGTGAGACCCTGATGATGCCTGCTGAAATGTACGGCGAAACGTCGGTTCCTGCAACCACGAAGACGCGGCTCCAGCCCGGAAGCCAAGCCAGTCAACTCGACAACGGCCGCGAAAGCCGCAAGAATTCCATAACGAACCTCTACGGGAAGGAGACTGCCACCTTAACAAGAAAATTTGACCAACTCCGACAGAAGAAAGCCAGGCTCTTGAGTTCTCTAACTTTTCTGAAGAGGTGCAGTGATCACCAGGTCCTGCCCAACTTCACACAGGTCCATCACAGTATCAAAACACCAGCAGCCAACAGAATCTGCACACGTGCCAGTAAAGCTCTTCTACGAGAAAGAATTCATCAAACTCGCCGTGACCTCTACATCAATGCAAGAGAGCTGTACGATATCCATCTGCACTTGTCAAACACAATTTCCTACTCCCTGTGGGAAACAGTCGACAGAATCACCTCAAAGCAAGCTGCCTCAGTCCTAGAAGGTGCAACTGTAAGGCAATGTAAGAAATTCAACCAACTTCACAAGAAAGCCGCAGTACCTTTCCTTGACAACCACCGAGTTGTCATCAATCTCTCTAGCAAAGAATTGGATGAAGATAGCACAACCCTTTTAGCTAAGGGTATGAACTTCGCTGTCACACCGAAGACGATACCCACAGAAGACATCATATGTGGAGTTGAAGCAGCTATCATCCATCTTTCAGCTGCAGCTGCAGAAGAAATTCGCTCGGAGATAGTCAGGACCCTCCAAAAAGTCAAGATACCTACCCTAAACATCACCAGAGGGGAAAGGAAAGCTCTTAAAGATCTTCGCAACAACAGTGAGATCTGTATTCTTAAGGCCGATAAAGGCAATGCGACTGTCATCATGGACAAGGATGATTATGAATCCAAAATATCTGCTCTACTTACTGATCCTGTCTACAAAGCCATCAACCGCAATCCAATCAAAAATCTTCATTGAACATCTCAACAGCCTACATGCCAAAATCAGCTTTACTATGGAGCTAGAGAAAGAAGGGAAACTACCTTTCCTAGATGTAATGGTGACAAGGAAACCAGATGGCCGACTAGGACACAGTGTTTATCGCAAGCCGACACACACCGACATATATCTCAATGCCAGTTCCCATCATCCACCATCACAAAAAAAAAAAGAACTGTCATCTCAACATTGGTCCACCGAGCCAGCAAAATAAGTGAAGGCGACAATCTACAGAAGGAACTAGACCACCTTACAGCAGCCCTACAAGCAAATGGCTACAAGAAAAGCCAGATAAAACAGGCAATAAACAGACAGCCAAGATTAAACGAAAAAGAAAATTTCAAGAACATTGCTGTTCTCCCATATGTACAAGATGTATCCGACCGCATAAGCAGACTGCTGAAGAAACACGAAATACACTCTATACAGAAGCCATCAAGAAAACTGGAAACTATTCTACCTTCAACGAAAGACAAGACTCCACCCGAACAACTTGCTGGAGTATACAAAGTTCCATGTTCATGCGGCTTAGTATACATTGGTCAAACAGGAAGGAGGATAGCTACCAGGATTAAGAAACACATCTGTGACTACAAAGGTGACAACTATAGATCAGCAATAGCCGAGCATTCATCTATCACTATACATGAAGTCGAATTCAACCAGTATCAGACCATAGCCAACATCACAAACTACAGAACAAGGACAGTACGAGAAGCCATTGAAATAATAAAACATCCTGGAAATATCAACAGAGAAGCTGGATATAAACTCAGTAAAATCTGGACGACCATTCTTCAGAAATTAGAGAAAAACACAATCGGTGCTGCTAAACCATCATTGGCAAGTACATCAGCCAATCAGGAGAGGTCAGCTGCGATTGGCTGTCAGGACAGTCAATGAGAACATGCCTCACTTCCATTGGCCGCCTCAGCAGCCAATCACATGCCAGGCCCCCTGAAACCCCATATATATATAGCGGCCCTCTCTACTCCTGGCCTTCAGTCTACAGTGAGACCCTGATGATGCCTGCTGAAATGTACGGCGAAACGTCGGTTCTTGCAACCACGAAGACGCGGCTCCAGCCCGGAAGCCAAGCCAGTCGACAAAACATTGTGTTTGCACGTACGAATTTGAATAACGGAGCAGTTTATCTCAACCTTACCTACAAATCAAAATCTTTGCTTACATGAGCGTAACGAATGTTTATGTTGTTGTAACATTATTGTACTCGCTGGTAAATTTACATTGAGTGAATTATTTTATGCAATAGCTACTATCAATAAACTAGGCCTATATATTTACGAACGTATGTATGTAATTGTGTCAGGTACATGATGGATATTACAAGAGTGCGTATTTTTTTACGCCCATGTGAACAGATAATACACAAGTCATTTGCAAAATTATGCTTAATGTTGGTGCACAATTTAAGAATGGATCCTCCTCGAATATAAAATCCCAAAATCTTCGTAGGCGCAAACAAATATTTCAAATAAATATGGCAGTTCCTCTGTAAATGTAACTCAACAGACTCGCTAACAAGGTTCGCTAACTTGCTTACCGCAGCCCGCAGTGCCTACGCTAGGCCGGTCCTGTTAAAAGTCCCGTTAGACCGCTGCTCGGTCTAGATGAGAATTGTATTTCAAACATTTCTTGCTAGATCGAGCAGGAGTCCAGTTAGAACTCCTGTTAACTCGCGGTCGTCCCGAAGGAGAATCGAGCTGCAGTCCCGCTACAAACGGCGAATCCCGCTAGTTTTAACAGGACTGTAGTTAACACCGATCTGAATAAGAATTGGCCTCCAGATAACTATTAATGGCCGGGCCTGTAAAGTTTTCGTAGCATGTAGGTGCACGAAAATAGGTCATCAAAAGGTCTGGTACGAGAATTTTGATGCCCTGTACGGATTTTTTCTTCTTGTACGAAACTACTTTGTTTATGATTTGGCAACCCTGAGATGGGATTAGGAATAGTGGTGAAGGGGAAGAGGTAGAATGAAGTAAGGTAATGTCAGTTAAGGCCTCGATCTTTCATTTATTTCAAACAACAGCAAATAACTCATATATTTTTAAACTAAATGCTTTGAAAAAATTTGAGACTGTACAGCCATACGATACACAATTTTGCCAGATCGTTATTAAAAATAATCTACCGTTTGCTACAAAAATATTATTTTGATTCATTTTTGCCTATTTTGACAACAAAATATGTGATATTTCAGGGGCAAAACTCTAAATATGAATTTGGTGTATTGTAACAGAAAAATTCAAATACAAGCGATGATATATAAGTGTTAAAACTTCCAGAATGAATATTTTATATATGTATTAGTTTGTGTTTAAAAATATGTTCGAAACCACTGCAAAACTAAAGAGCGAGGCCTTAAAGTCAGTCGTATAGTTCCAAAGCCTGCCTTCTTCACAAAAATTAAAAAATGAGTTATCGATACAGGCACATTCTGTATATGACTCTGCATCTATTGAAATCGTTAGGTTGTTCCAAAAAAAATCTACTACCATTTATAAGGCTATAAGAAAACCGAGGTTGTTTCCAAAACCTACCTTCTCCCATAAAAAGTAGTTCCAAAACATGCCTTCACCAAGTTATTCCTAAAGCTGCCTTAACCTTCATGTAGTATGTCGGCAATTTTAACGTTGGTTCCAAAACATGCCTTATGCTAAGAGAAAGAACATTTTTATTTTGTTTTCGTTTTAAAGGTTGGAATGAGTTATAATTATAATGCAATGTTATTTTTTATTGGAAAAAAATTATTTTCATAATGTGTGATAATTGTAAAGTGAAGATAGTCCCGAACGGCAGTATTGAATAAGTATCCTTTTCTAGCCTCATGTGAGAGAATGTTTGCATATATTCTAAATACATTGCCAGCAACGAAGAGGGGAAATCGCTGCATTTTCGTAACCCAATATGTATTCACCAATAGCATAAAAGTATTCCAATAAACAACAAAAATTATCAGCATAACTATTAAACTTATATTTCTAAAAATTTTTGTATATTTAAACTTAAAATTCAAATCGTATATGTATATTTATTGATAATATATTAAATTACTTTCGTGTTGTAGTCTAGCATGGTTGATCTACAACAATAAAAGGCAGTGGTAGGTATTTTTTTACAAGAGTACACAAAATTCAAACCTTTAATGGAATTCATTGTAAAAAAATACTATAAGCATCCATACAGTGCACAATTCTACGTAGGAGTTTTGTAAAATAAAACACCGTTCTTTCGTAAAAAAATAATTTTGCTTAGTTTTGGATTATTTTCATAACCAAATTGGTGATACTTTGGGTGCAAAAATCTGAAAAACCATTATGTTTATTGCTACCACAAACATTAAGAACGAATTACGACACATTTGTGACAAGTCTGTGTACAGATTCTTTCACACGAACGTTACCATGCTGTAAAATAAGTATTTTGAAAACCATTGTCAAATTACCTGACATGGCCTTAAATCTAAGTTAGATAGTAGGGTCTATAAATATCTAATTGGCCTTTTATCGGGCCTGTAGTTCTTGACGTACATGTATTAAAACGACATTATCTAGTCGTAAAATATTCTAATCTGGGTGACATATATTACCAAACACAACTTGTACCAACAACTTTGTTTCTAAATTATTTATATAGTATTAAATGTATGCCGAATCCAAATAAACTTTAAAAATGATTCTTATGATATTTCGCGAGGTCGAAAAAATAGTTTTTTTATGATTAATAAAATTTGGGGAAAAATTTGTTCTTAAATACGTCATACTGTGCTAAAAATATAAAAATTAACCCACTAGGAATACATAAAAACAGGATGAACGAAATTCACAAAGTCAAATCAGCTTAGTACGTATGTACGAAGTTTGATGAAATTCGGAATAATTATTTCTCAGATGTGTCACCTCATTCTAAAAATATAAACTTGCCACCATTTTGTAAATATGAACCAAGTTTGAATTGTGCCGTAACGACGGACGGTTAAGCGAAAACGTGCTCAGTCTGTGGTAAAAGATTGAAAATAACTAAAAAATATTTGCTGTGATAACAAATGCAACAGTTGGATCCATAAAACATGTGTTAATATGTCTAATAGGCAAACATTTTATGATGAACTGGCAATGGATGAAGGCAAAAAATGGTTCTGTAAAAGGGATGATTGTGTTGGAGGGGTTAACCTATATCAGCAGCAGGCTAACCCATTAAATAATAGAAAAGAAAGTACACCTACTAAGTAACAAAAGAGAAGATCTGACTAAGGCAGTAAAATACTGCAAAGACAGTTTTGATGAATTTATAGAAAATATAAGGTCACTTGAAACGAGTGTGAAGTCGATCGACATACCTATAAATGGAGAAACAGTAATAGAAGAAGGAGTGGAAAACGTTGAGGCGTGCCTCCGGCGCCAAAATGTATAAATAAGCGGTATTGACCTTTTATTAAGTTGCTTGCAAAATCGCATCGGCGTTGAATGTGGAGTTCAAAATATGTGATATTGAAGCAATACGTCGAATTCAGTCAAGAAATCAAGAAATGATCAAACCAATAGTCATGAAGCTCACAAACAGATGGAAAAAAACCAGAACTGCTAGATCCGAAGAGGAAAAAACTAACTTCACTACTGCAGAATTAAATTAGTGTTTATCAACGAACATCTGACAGCCAAACCAAAGCACTCTTCAAACGAGGTGATATGATGAATAATAGTTATGTTTTTGCTTGTGCAAAGAAGGGTAAAGTGATCCTACGTAAAAATTCAAATGAAAAATTAATCAATTAAAAAATAATTAAGCCGTCTTGAGGGAAATTGAAAACAGAAGCAATGCCATCAATTGAGTAGGCATCAAGTCACACAGTGAGTTGCCATTGTGGATAGAACTAGCACTGTATAATTGAATGTAGTTTTTAAAGCTTAGACCCATGTGTTGCATCCATAATTTCTCCAGGAAAAATAAGATCGTTATACTTAAATGCCAGAAGCATAAGAAATAAATTAGAGAAGATTAATGCTATTGATAAAATTGTTGCAAGTGGTGAATATCTGGCTGAGCGGTGTAATAAAATACAGTAACGGCAGAGCTAAAAGACCTTCTGGATTGCATTACCTTGAGTAATGCCACGATAACCACCTACATGCTGTGATAATCGGAGAGCAGTGTAAGCTGATATAGTAGCGGCAATAACAAAGAGGTTCGGCGTACATTGTGCCGCCCATGTGCGGTGGCGACCACCTGCACCCAATATCGGGTAACAGAAGGAGATATCGTGTTCTAGAGTATTCCTGTTTATTCTCTATCTTGCTGCGTTGTGTTTGACTTTGGTGCGACGCCTTTCCAGGATGTTTGAGATCAAAGACTTGCCAAGAGAATTCGAGATGTTAGGGTGAGAATTTAAAAGAAATCTGCGGCAGAGGCGAGAGAGTTTTTGGCTGGCAGGTGCCTGGTGCGAGTTAAAGTGATAGTGACGAGTGGTGAGAATTTTTGGGTTGCGAGAAGTGTTCGACGGTGTCTGACGAGCTGGATCGCGGCAATTTGTGGTAAGAAGGTGTTTCCGAGCGTCAAAATGTTCATCGGAATTAGTTCATTAGGTCCACCATTGTGAGTGATTAGAAAGACTTTCCATGTACAGAGAACTTAAATAGATTTATTATTTACATTTTATAACCTGTATGTAAATAGCAATTATTTGTTTTGTTTAACATCTATTGTGATTAATCATTATAGACATTGGGTTTTTTTGTATTGATAGTTGTAAATAAACAAGGTTAGATTTATTAATTTTCTTTCTTTTACCTAGCCCCAACTTGTAACAATATGATTGGGAAATTGATCTTGTTATCACTGAGACATTGCTTTAACACAATGAGGAAAAATACTACATCATTAAAACTTTGATACGTTGTGTGCCCAGAAAAATATATAGGCAGTGAGGTATGCGTATATGTTAGTAACGTTTGGCATAATGAATTTAGTACCAAAATAGAGGAAAGACATAGTATTGTGTGGATCCAAATGAATGACAGTACTAATAGTTGTAAGTTGCAAATAATTTCAGGATACAATACCAATTCTTATAATGATAAAGAATTTAGTTTTTATCTAGAAACTTTGCAGGATAATAGTAAAAGAGCATAACCCTGTGTTGTTTTAGGATCTTTTAACATTTATGCATTCAAATTAACTCCACAGCTAGAAGAGGAGCAAGGACTGCTTGAGTCATGAAAGTTTAACCTGTGTAACGAAACCCTCTCCACAAGAACAACAGAAATCTCATCTGCTCTAACTGACCACATATAGTACTAGTAATTATTAAAATAATAATTCCGAAATGGTAGATATAAATGCAAACATTAATGCTCTTTTTCATATACAAACTCATAGAAGAAGATTTCTCTTAGGGTGAATTAAATAATAATGTGACCATATAAACAACCCATTTGTGTTAGGGGAAACTATGTTGATTATCAATACAATAAACTTGTTAAACATATCACTTAACATATGGAAACTGTAAAACTTACCCGAAGAAATAAAGTCAAGTTTAGAACAGAGTATCCATGGATGACAAGAGAGTTGAAACACTTAAATATGTGCAAAGAAAGACTTCGGGCTAAAACAAGTACGGTATATGTTAATGACCAAACAGTAACTCAGTACAAAATGTATTGTACCTAATAAGGTGACAAGTCTAAAACGTAAACTAAAATCTGATTACTATAAAAATCAATAAAGAAACGAATCACAAAAGTAAATTGAAAGTAATAAATAACATAATAACTAACAAAAAAACCCTAAAGAAACAAGACATAAAACTTTCTATAAATAATACTATAATTAGAAGTGATGAAGAAATTGCTCAGGTGTTTAGTGACTACCGTAAATTGGGGTAACGTTCAACACACTGAGTAACTTGGAACACTTTCTCAAAAATTTTTATTTTCTATGTGAGTCAACAAGAAGTAACATTTAATGTATTTTTATGCAGACATTCATAGTTTGTAATTTTTTTCTAATTACTTCTCTTTGTTCAAAGCTGCTATTTGCAGGAAACAATTTTTTGAAGTGTTCTTAAATTACCCCACGTATTGCAAGTTACCTTGTTTTTCGGTAATTTATTAATGTAGCAGTTGATATCGCTTCAACAATAAAAAAACAAACAGACCAACCATTAAACATTGTCAATACCTACATAAATTCTGCATTATATCATGTTAAACCATCGGATGAAATATAAGTAAACAAACTGATATATGAGCTTAAGCCTAAACACACCCCCGATGGTTGTTGCATCAGCAATACACTTCTCAAAAAAAATTAAAACATCAGTAATCAAACCAATAGTTGATATTATCTATATGCAATTCTCAAGTGGTGTAGTACAACGAAAATTAAAACTGGTCCGTGTAATTCCCATTAACAAATCTGGGGATAAATGTTAACCAGGCAATTACTGCCCCGTATCGATACTGCCACCAATCAGCAATATCATTGAAAATATTGTTAAAGATTGACTGCTTGACCACTTCAATAATAACTAATATTTCTACCCATGCCAATACGGGTCTCTTAAAATAAAGACACCACTAATCGAGCTATTGATATCATTATAAACCTCCAAAAATCAATAGACAATAACGAAAAGGCTGCGGGATTATTTTTGGATTAAAAAAAAAAGCATTTTATATAGTTGATTTTGAGTTAATATTTAAGAAATTCAAGCAAGTGGTTTTAAAAGTAGTAGTATTTTGGTGGTTTCAAAATTATTTGGTAGACAGAAAACAATATGTTGATTGCAATAATAACTTCTGAAAGACTCAACTTATAACAATAGGTGTACCCCAGGGATCAATATTGGGGCGAATTATATTTAGGAAGTTTATAAATGACATACGGAAATTAAACTTGAAGGCGGTGATGTCAAGTTTCGCAGATTATACAAACATATTCCATATTACTTACTCTGTAACTGATTTAAAACGTATTTTACGTAAGGACTTGAACCTCCTACAAGAATATTTTTGAAAAAAAAAAAACTGTCAATATTGACTAAACAAATTTTATTGTATTTAATATAAAAATGTAAATACCAAAACTAACACAAACAACATCGTGTTAGCGTATAATGACTGTATACTTAAATAAGTATCATCTACCAAATACCTTGGACTAGTTATTGGTTAAAATCTAACTTGGGAGAAACACATCAGATACAGAAAAGGAAAAATAATACCAATTTAAGGTATAATGCACAGACAGAGAGGACTTATATCACCGAAGAAACTTAAATCTGCCTATGGTTAAATTTAAGATACATGTGTGTAATTTGGTGATGGTGTAGCAAATTCTACATACGCTTTAGTTTTAAGTCTTGCAAAACAGAGCAATAAGATATTTATATGGCTACAACAGTCTAGCACCCATTACAAAGCTTTATAGTAATACAGATATACTGCCATTACACAAGGTGGTGAAATACTCATCCATCCTCACTTGTATAAACACTTCACAGGTCTAACATCATTAAACACAACATTCACTCTAAATTCTGAGGTACACCTATATAAAACTAGAGGAGAGAACAAAATGCACAGTGTCCGTAGTAATTCATCAACATTTGGTACGAACAGTGTTAAAAATAACTTAGTTAAAATAAAAAATGATATTTCGCCTAGCCTTTATGAAGAAAATTCCTTCACTGCAGTCAATAATAAGATTAAAACCTTATCGACCATCACTAGAAATACAAAAATAGAATTAACATACATAGTTAAAAACTAAAGAAGTGTTTTGGACATACGCCATTCCAGTATATGGTGTGTCACTGAAAACCAGAAGATACACACAAACAGATAAGTAAACAAATAAAAGTACATTGTTCGCAACTGGCAATTTTATGTACACATATTCAATTTCACAAGGAATTTAGTTCATTTGTTTTGTCTGTTGGTTGTGTAATATATATACTGTTACTTGATACCAACATAATAATAAATGATTGAACTACTGTGATCACTGTAGTATCTGGTTGTTATCTATCAAAACATGAGACTCTGGGTTCGGCTAGTAGGAATTATAACTTCTTGTTACTATACTATCTGTTTAAACAAATGAAATATCACTAACACAATGTGACCTTTTTCATTATAGAAATAATAATAACATCGTTTGAGACAATACGCAAAATTCCATGTTCCATCTTATTTTCAGGGTGGAGTTCGGACAGAAATAGAATGACAAAAATATCGCTGACTGAAAAGTAACGCTGTGACAATTTGTCAATGTGAAGGATAAGGAATTACAAAACTAATAATATAATATGCAGAGTACAAATCAATATGCCATAAAGCGCCCTGCGTAGAGTAAATTAAAATAAACTTGTAATAATGGATACTTATCAAATAATTTATAAATTTACAATTTTGCAAAATATCATAGTTTCAAGTCAAGGACTCGTTCAAACTAGGAGAACTAATAGACTCTCGCTGGGAATAAAAAACTTGACAATACCGGAATGAATAATCTTCTCAGCAGAAACGTATCAGAAGCGGTCTCATGTTCTCTAGAATTAATTTCGGGACATCCTTCCTTCAGTAGGATTAGTAGTGGGACAGCACATTCCGCAATTCCCAGATTTTAGTAAAAATTCTCCCTCAATCTTCCATTACTTTTTTAACCATTCCTAACAAAACTTCTCTTTCGTTTTTCCGCACATAACATTTTTACATAGCACATGCATTTAAAACTAACGCCTAGAAATCTTATCAGAATACTGTTTACTATCGATTATACAACTAACATTATTCAGTACTAAAATCTGTGACAATACGTATAAATTTGGAATATTGCTGATAAAATACCTAAGTTTATAAACTTATGATGTGAAAATCTAAACTGAATTCAATGAAACGTACGTTTAACAAAGTATTCATGTCAACTAGTTATTACGTTTTAAAATTCTAACTCTGTAATGCATAAAATATGAAATCTATACATTACAGTTGTTGTATTGTATTTATTTTTGTCTGCTGTTTCGACCTTACAGACAGAATTCCTTTTGTGGAATAATCTGAGTTATTTAATAATTTTTCCATGATTTTTTTTTTTGTGTTTGGGTTATTGTTTGTGTTAATTTATTTCCTTGTAACTCATTCATTTTGCTCCATGGTTTTTATGCCTAAAACAATCGAAAAATCACTTGCTTTTTGCAATTTTTAGTCACAATAAAATTATTTAAATGTTTCTATATAACTTGAAACTGCTATAAAAATGTGTAACGTTCCCTGGCTTCATTCACAATGAGCGAATTTCGAACAATCGTTTACCTGCCCAAGCTTTGCCCTCCGTTCGGCGGCCTAGGCAGACGCCATCTTAAGGACACGAACACCTATTTGTGCTATTTTAGTAATTTTTATTTTATAAATCCTGAAAGGGAGCATACATCACAAAACCGTAACATAGAATTGTTGGAAATTGTTTGTACTATGTAGCCTAATTATTTATCAAAACAATTTATCAAATATAATTATAGTTACTTACTGATTTTAAGAAAATTATATTAAGTTTGTAACTACCCAAAAATATAGACACTTATGTTTTGAATAAATTAGGCTTCATAGTGCAAACAATTTGCAACATTTCTATATAATGGTTTCGCGATATCAGCTCTCTTTCAGGATTTAAAATATTAAACTCGCAAAAACAGCATAAACAGAAACCCATGGCCTTAAAGTGTCCCTCCGCCAACTCAACATTTCACTTTGACACGAATAAGCATTAGGACTGCCGGTTGCCACGTCCAAAAATAGCTCTTGAGGATGTGTGACGCATGACATCGAAAAACGCTACATTAGTTACCTTACACGAAACTTTCTCACCGGCATTATATACATTATGGAATCATTTGAATGCAGCCACTATTTCTATTGAAATGGTAATTCGGAGAACAAACTAAATGGGATCGTGTGGTTGTAAAAACTGCTGCCGTTTACTTAATCGGCATTTGTTTTGGATGTCCGTGATGGTTTTTAGTCTGCGAAGAAGGAACGAGGTTATATGGGAGTAACGAGAGCACAGCAGAAACGTTTTAGAGTGGAATATTGTTTTTTTTAATGTGGTGGCAAGACTGCTGGTTTCAGACCGCGGACTGTGAATGGTCTGTGTTAAGAACCCGAAATTTTTATTTTTAAATGTTTGTTGCAATGGGAGTTAACAATAAGAATGTACTGGTTTGTGGACATACGCCATTGCTCATGTTTTGTTGACCAAACATGTGTTGAATGACAACGTAGAATAACAGGAAAAAATCAATCCTAGAGGAATTCAGTCAGTTTTTATATTTAACAGCAAGACTTATAAATACAGAATTCTCTCAGATATCGACATAGCGTCTTGGTACTCTGACCAGCTATGTCTCACGCCTGAAGACGGGAATAGGAATAGACAGCAATTCCCGAAACGTTGCATTTTTTCGTTGAATGGAACTTGTGTTGTCTTCTGTCATTTGTTTGCTGTCCATTGTTTTTTTGTCAAAATCCATCTTCTTTCATGTAGGCGAATATGTCCGTCTTTTGTGTCTGCTTGTTGTCGATATCTGACAAAGTTCTACCTTTAGAATTCTTGCTGTTAAATATAAAAAACTTACCGAATTCTTCTGGGATTGCTTTTTCTGTTTTTTTGTACTCTTTCATCAAACACAAGCTTGGTCAACAAAACATTAACAAGGGCGTATGTCTATAAACCAACACATTTACCACAACTATTATATTACTAAGTCACATTTTGAAACAGGCATGCAAGAAATATAATATTTCCCTATTAATGAACATATTTTGTGAATGCGTAAAATGTAATTTTGGAATGACGGGTCAGAATATAGAAATAACTGTAAGTCGCAGCAATTGAGGACTTAACATTCATAAGGGGCTAAGTGCCAAAAGGTAAGTTTCGAGATAATTACGAAAACAGTATATTGAGACAAACAAATGAACAAAGAATTATCCAAATGCGTTCGCATATTTTTTTACAATAGGAAAGTAGTAAATAGGAGATATCGAACAGTAATCAATACAAAACACTTATGAACACAAATATACAAGGTGTCTTTTATGTACCTACGGAGAATGATAGGGCGTGTACGAGGCGGGTATAGAAGTAATTTGAGACAGGGAACTTGGGGTCGGAGCGGCCTCCTTAACCCCTAAATTTAGGGTTGATTCAGGCCCTGCCCCCTGGAATGTAGGCAACCGACGCAAGTCTTTGTAGACGGTCCCAATCCTACGACTCGTGCAAACACAGAAGGGAGTGCAGTGTTCAGTCTCAGAGAACAACAGGCAGGCTGACGACGGAGTACGGCACGATTTAAGTTTGCACGATGACTGAACCTCCACATGTGTACACTTTAGATGAATACACCGACATGCATCTGTGCTATGGTGCCACGAACAATAATGGTGACGCAGCAAGAAGATTGTATGCCGAAAGATATCCAAACAGGGTTTTACCCAATGCTCGAACGATTATGGCTATTGACCGGCGTATGCGGACGACAGGATTAGTGGCGGTAAGTGGGTTATTTTGCATACACAATTGTTGAGTTCCATTTGCTATACCGTTAATAATACCTTCCGTAGTTGAAGGCGACTTGTTTCTCCCATATTACTCGGTTGTTTTCTTTTGTTTTCATTATTTTATGTTTGATTTGTTTAACACCCGATATACTAGTGTAGTAATGTGCGCTTAGGTTTCCGTTATCCTGTCGGTAATAATTATCGTGTGATACCAGGAGGGTCGTTCATAAAGTACGTAGACACAAAGAGAGATGGGGGATCCATTGTCGGTCGACAGTACCACTTCAAGTAGCGTGGCGGGGGAGATGGTATGACGTCAGAGGGGACGGGGTGTCTGAAATGGTCAAATTGTGGTCTACGTAGTTTATGAACAACTCCTATTTGCGTTGCATCGCGAACATTTAAGGTGGCTTCTTTATCCCATTTTGTTTGTTCGTTGTTTCTTTGTTTCTTTTTTTGTGTACGTTTTGAGTGATTTATTTGATATATTTTTAGATACGAGGTGCTAACGCTGACCTGGGCAGGCCGCCTCTACTTCAAAACCACGTGACGGATGCAGCCCTGGAATTGGTACAACAAAACCCTGGTACGAGTACCCGGCGCGTCGTGGGACAGCTTGGTGTGTCAATGGATACAGTGTGGAAGGTGTGGCACGCGCACGAATTGTACCTGTACCACAAGCAGAAGGTTCAACCTTTAAACTCCAATGACTACGAACCAAGAGTACAGTTTTGAAATTGGTACCTGCAGAGGCTGGTGCAGCAGGAAGACTTTTCATCGTACACTCTCTTCTCGGATGAAGCTACCTTTACTATAGATGGTATTTTCAATTCGAAAAATAATATTGAATGGGCTGATGAAAACTCTCACAGTGTTTATGAAACAGGACATCAGGTTCAATTTTCCGTCAACGTCTGGTTGGGTGTAGTGGGCGATCAATTAATTGGCCCCTACCTTTTACCTCCTCGCTTGAATTCAGAAATGTATCTCGTTTTTTTACGAGAGGTATTACCTGAGTTCCTGGAAAATGTACCGTTACAAATCAGGGAAGGTATGATTTTCCAGCACGACGGAGCACCAGCCCACTTCGGACGCATTGTTCGAGATTATTTGAATCTTGTTTTTCCGCATCGTTGGATCGGCAGATCGGCGGCTAATGATTAAGCGTTGGTTGGGTGGCCAGCACGGTCACATGACCTAAATCCACTGGACTACTGCCTATGGGGCTGGATGAAGGATTTGGTATACAATACTCCAGTCGAGTCTGGGGAGGAGCTTATTGTCAGAATACTGGCAGTTGCTCTAATAATCCAAGAAACGCCTGAGAGTTTTGCGAATATTCGCGAGTCTATGCGCAAACGATGCGAAGCTTGCGTTCGAGTTAACGGTGCTCAGTTCCAGCACTTGCTGTAAAGAAATCAAGCAGCACCTGAGCTTTGTAACATAACCGGGTGTCCACCTGTGATTTGAATTCTCGCTTGTTAATGTTGACATTACTACAATAAACGTGTATCATTGTGACATGCATATCATGCAGTTGTTTTTGACTAGTAAGTTTATGATGTGTTATTGTACTTTCAAATTGGAACTTTGTGAATAATACGGTGGATATTAGATTGTGCCTTTTAATTATTTCTCTACGGTAACAATTAAGCTAGTCATGCCTAGCCCAACTAAACGTCTCTTTCCCATGAAAACCAGCGTCATTTAGACGTACAAACGGACTCAAACAAATTACCGCTAATATTTGACAACGATTGATTCACTGTACTAACGATATCAAGCTTGAAAATAAGACTTACACCGAAAATAACACGAACACAGCCATGTAAAAACACGACAAAAATGTCAAACGTAAACAGAAGGTGGGTTCGGGAATCGCACCTAAGACCTCCTGTTTATCACACCGCAACGCTAGGCATTACGCCAACTGTCCATGGTGAGCAGATGATTGCCAAGAGTTGTAGTATTGGGACCGTCTACAAAGCTTGTGTCGGTTGCCTACATTCCAGGGGGCAGGGCCTGAATCAATTCTAAATTTAGGGGTTAAGGAGGCCGCTCCGACCCCAAGTTCCCTGTCTCAAATTACTTCTATACCCGTCCCGTACACGCCCTATCATTCTCCGTAGGTACATAAATGACACCTTGTATATTTTTCCAATGAACTAGAATGTGTTGATGTTACTCCAACCATGTAATTGTGCTGATGTACGGCGCGCATGAATATCACTAGGAGATAGCACTTTAGGTATGTCTTTGACCTTATATTTTGGCACCTTTCTATGTACCTAACTCATTTTTGTCGAAAATGGTACTTAGCCCCTTTTGAATGTTAAGTCATCAATTAATGCTCTAATTTGGGGCATAAATGAAGGAATAAAATCGTGTTGAACGAAATAAGGTAATTATAGGATTATAAACCTGCAACAATATGATATTGACGACATTTATACGTTCCGCATCTAATAACAACCATGTTTACCTTTGCTTTTCGCATTCTCGGCAAAGCGTTATATCGATTTCGTAGATTGCTGTAAACTTTAGATGTATCAGCTGTACCTAAGAATCGCATTTTCCTTTAGGTTCTTCTGCCATCAGTTAAGATTTCTCAAGCACGTTTAGATAATATTTAAATTCTTCTGTTGTGTTTCCATTTATATGATAGTGTAATCTGTTAAAAATTGAGAAAAATTTGCGGCGTAGTCATGTGAAAAGTTAAGTGAGAGATATGTGTTAGTGCCTTGGTGCATGGCTTGTGAATGTAAATTATTTTTATAAACATGTTGACGCTTGTATCCACTTACCAAATATCACATGCCTGCTGATATTTGGGACATTGGTACAATGCCCTGGAACGTCTATATTTTGCCTTTTGTTTGATACAAACATAATTGAGTTAAAATAACCTAGCTTTTAATTTACAAATTTTAACGTCGAATAGTGTATTTTCACAAAATTTTTATAAGAACAAATTGCTTCTTGTTTGTTAGTAATTTGAACTTAAATTATATTTGTCTTAGGTGTTGTTTAATACACAAGTAGTACCGGTGTGTAAGTTTCATTATATAAAAAACATGAGTTAAACAAGTTACCGGAATATCTGCGATACTCGACAAGCAAATATTAAACAAATTGTAGCAAATAGGTAGGCATTAAACAGAAGTCAAGCTAATATGAATGATTGTAATTGAAGATACAACCACTAGTTCTCATAATCAGGAACACAAACAAAGTAAGTATTATGAGAGAACAACGTCATTGTTTGTCTGAATTAATTTCGAAAAACCACGAAAAACTGAAATAACGAATATGATGGATCAGGAATCTAACTCGAATGCACACACGTAGCAAATATCGATCTTTCATATCAGGAATCTGAGTAACCTTTCTCCAGCCAACCAACGAAGAGATTCTGATAACCATACGTACAATCAGTACCGTAAAGTGGGGCTATTTTGACCCATTTTGGGGTAACCTTGTTCCACTCAATATATTAGTTTTGGAGTAATTTAGTTAATATACAGATTATGAATGTATGGTTCTTAAAAATACATTTTAATCCAGTAAGATAAAATTTGAACTGTTATTCAAGCAACGACATAACAACTGAAATGTTGTGTGGGACGAAGTTACCCCCCCCCCCCCCCAGGGCCAATGCTACCCCAATTTACGGTACATAGTCAAATCCACTGCGTGTTCCCGCCTTCGGGCAGGGTCAAATCGTTTAAGAAAGATGGCTTAGATGAAGGTTGGGCCGGCTGCTCGCTAGCGAGACATGTCTCTCGCCTGTCCGACCCGAGGAATGGATCAAGTGAGGGCGTGATGAGGGGCGAAGATACGTAATGAGAGAGGCGGGGTAAACGGGAGTTCCCAGAGAAATTCCGCCGGCCAATGGCAAGGTCCACCACGTTTCCCACGTGCAAAAATATCTAAGATCGAGCCAGTGATGCCTAGGTGGGAGGAGAAAGGCCTGACACCTCGACCGCCGTGGCCCATAGATTAAGTTATTCATTTGTGAAATACTGAAGTAACCGCGTTGAAATTAAGGGTTATTCCCGTACAGAGACGACGAAAATAATTTGCTTTTTAAAATGTAAAATGTTTCTTCTAATTAGAAAAACTCTGTGGTACACTGACACATATGCAGCATACATAAATACACAAATTAAATTTACATTTTCTTTATTTTATGTAAAATTTCAAATTCCAACATGTATAATATTATGTTTTGTCATAATTTGATTGATCTGCCTACATCACTGCATGACACTTAACGCCTGTAGGCCCTACTGTATTGGAAATTCGGGTTATTTCGTAATACGACTATATTAATTTTGAGAACAGTCACAAATGCATACTAGTAAACATTCCTTGAAAATTATGTTGCAACTGAACTATTTATTCCAACTTTAATAATTATGCTCCAAATAACATAATTTACTGAGGCAAATTAAATATATTGCTGATAGTGTATGCACGATATTAACTCCAATTTATATTTCATATTACTTATGCCACGCCGGACCCATCTACCGTGTACCAGGCCTATAACTTAATAGCCCGATTAAGAATAACGCAATGTTCAACGTGTAAATAAAGTCTATGTACTGTTATCTTACAACAATGTCGTGTGTTTAAAAATCGCTTTGACTCATGCACGTTCACAAATAGATAATAATATATATTTTGCTCTATAGTTGATGGATTACATGGCTTTCTAGTAGGTTTCGTTGTAGCATAATAAAGTGTATGTGATTATTTGGGGTTTATTTTGTGACCCATCCAAGTGGCTCAAGGTCGAAAAAAGCATCATTACCGTCCAAGTCTGTTGAAGTTATGCAAAATCCTTACATGGGGCGTACACTCGGAATAAAAATATTTGCCAGTGGAGATAATAATAGGATTTTACCAAGTCTGTGTATCTGCAAGGCTACTCTAGTCTTCAAACGACTCCTTTAAGAACACAAAATGCGTAACTAGGGCGCATATACACTTGGCAAGCCAAGCGTGTAATGTAAGCGGCGGCCTTCGTTACAAGACATGGGACGCAGGAAAGGCACGTCAAGAAAGTAGAACTGGTGTCTTAACAGACGGCGAAAATTACGCATTTCGTAAACACGTCAGACATGAGGTCACCTGATAACAGAGACTATTATTATCTTTCAGGGTGCTGTAATGGCTATATCTTTGATTTAAAATTGTAAGCAATAATTATAGCCAAGTGAATATTTCTCTTTGTAGCAGGTTTATTTAAAATTATCAAGGACGCTCGGCAGCGAAAAATCCGTAACATTATGACTGTCTTAAAAACCGTGAGTAAACATCGTATTGATATTAATTTCCCACAAACTAATTTTTTTCAGTTCCATATTTTTCGTATAAGTGCGTGTAAAAGTAGCGATTTTACTATTTTTGCTGCTTGCCCAAAGTAAAAAGTATTCAAACAATACAAATTTAGAGTGGAAGTAAAATTACATTGTAATTTCACGTAACATTTTTTGCATTTAGAAAAATTTTCAGTGTACCTTAATTATTTTCATCTCTTTGAGTAGATATACGTACCTGTATTTTTTATATAATTTCTACGAGAGTTAACAAAGTTTTCATCTGTAGCTTAATACATTTACTTTCGGTTAAAACAATTACATTAGTGTCGTTTGAATAGTATTTACTCTGAGTAGTGAACATAATCACATTGCTACTTTGACATGCGCTAGTACGAAAATAATGGAACAGAAAAATATTTAATTTGTGAGAAATTACTAAATATGTGATGAATAAGAGCTGGACCATGTTTCGTATTGGTACAATTATACACTGAGATAAATAATTGTTTCATTATACTAAATATGTTTGTTTGGGTCATGTTTGCTTCAGCTAAACAATGTTTTGCTGGCAAGACCTAGCCTCGAGTCCTCTAAACAAATGTAATTATTTCCCTCGACCAAATTATTCATTTAAACGCACTTTGTTTGGGTCTAACATATATTTGATTACTATAGGACGTCGAATAAGTAATTTGTGTAAACAAACAACTTGTTACAACTTGCCAACAAAATAATTTTGTTAGTTATAAGTGATGTGCTTTGAACTAACAATTTTTTTCAATGAACTAAATGATTTGGTTGGCGAAATTGTATCAATTTGGTTGACTTGTGGAAGGTGGCAGTCTGGCTTGCGTGAGCGATAATATGGCGAACACTGTACACCTCAACCTTCAAAATATAAACTTGTGCGACAAGTAGGGCGTCTAAACTGTTAATCAGTGTAATGAAAGGATCTTAATTTTTGTTATAACAATTTCAAAGTTGCTAAATCGATTGATCACAGAAGAAAATGCTCTAAAATAGAAAAAACACTGCAGCAGCACGGAAGACAAACATGTTTGAAAATACAGCATTACAATCGTAAAACATATTGTATTCCTACACAAATAACAAACTCACTTTCACCGAAATACTGGCATTTCAGTCTGTTAGGTCATGAATAGAAAGAGGCAAGCCAAGGGTTAATTGATTAAATCCCGGTCTATTCATACTTTATTTTTTTTTTAATTTCCAATTTTTTTAAGTTTATAAAAAATATTTTTTTTAGTTCTTAAAATGTTGCATACGCATTTGATATGTCAAACGAAGAATTTTTATCACCAGCTAAATCTTTTTTTTTTTCTATTAACAAAGTACAGCAATTTGCCTCAAACAATTCGAGGGAAGAAAATAATTTGGTACGATCAAACAAATATCTAACTGCCCCTACACAAACATATGGTTCGGTTGATTCAAACAAATTGTGTTTATACCACAAAAACTTTTTTTTTCTCAGCGTAAAAATACTAATTTTTCGGTGCAGAGTACTATTAAGTGGTAGCCGCGATGCTGTTTACGAGCATAAGTCTCTAAACTTTATGGGTTTTAATTTCTTAAAATTCAAATGCTCCTGTAAATTGTTAGACAACAATATATGTTTAATATAACGGTCCTGGACGCAGCGCTGCTCTACAAACCTGTATGACGTATTTAATTAAATAAAATGCTAAAAACAGGTGACCCCATAAATTAAAAGGCTTATAAAATAAATCATAAATTAAAAGGCTTATACAATAAATAAACGAAAATCTTATTTGTCTTTCATTTTCAGCACTATAGGTTATAAATTCCACCCAATATTTGCAATTCATATGATTCATGCACTGCTCAGCAAATTTGTACTTATCTTTATGATACATGCAAATTTTAAAAGGCCTTCATTCCTTCAGCACTTGATAAGTCTCATTCTCAAAATGTCTTATTAAAACAACAATCGTTCGTCTTTACTTCCAATCCAACATTGTCGTCCACCCTACACCAAAATTTCAGCATACTATCTCTCCAGCACTCCCATTGCCGCATACTTCTTGTCGATGCACCGGGACACGCGCTTACTTTTTCACCACATTTATTGGGTGTCCTGTTCTGCCCCCTCCTCTTATCTAAAAACTATGTATAGAATATTTTTGTCAAAGACCTTCGCAGGCGCACCCACAACTCATGTAAGTTTCACCGTAATCGGATACATTTAGTGAAAAAATTTTCTTCTTCAAAATGTTTTCAAATGGCCGAAACGTTTATTCAAAAATTTTATTAGTAATTTAAATGTTTGGAAATATTTAGTTTTTGAAAATGTATTGAAAATAGAAATACTCCTTATTACGAATCACTGCTTGAGGTGTTGTGTGTTGCGATGAGTGCTGCTTCATTATGATAATTTAGCAAGAAATTTGTTTTTAATTTGTTAGTAATGTGAAGTGCTAGTGTGACTGAACACACACACACACACACACACACATATATATATATAAGTTTTAGACACTTTTCAGAGTTTCGTTGCGTTGTATATCAAATGATTATTTTATTTTTAAAGAAATGAAGTCCAAACGCAATTTTTAGTGTGGCATTATTCTCACTATATTCACTTTACGGACAAATTGAAAAAAAAAAAAATTTCTGGCTTATTTTTATAAGTTATCACCGCACTAATCAAAACACCTCGCACTGAATAACCCACGTAGGCCTATACGTTGTTTGAAACTGGATTACAGAATATCAATCCCAATTTACGACAATACAACAATTTTGTAAAATATTTACCTGTAATATTGATGTTTTTCCGACAGCAGATGCTCCAAGAATGATGACCTTAATTACATCCATTTATCAAAACATTTTGTTTATTGTGAAGTTTATCTATCGATGATCCATCTTCTTGTCTAGTTAAGTGTGTTACCTGTAAAAAGTTTATATTGATCACTTGACAGTTTAGGTTGTATTGTACGCTCAGATTAAACCACTTAATACACGTTAAAAGAATTCACATTCAACTTCTATCTCATATACCCTATTAACACTGAGTCATATAAAAATCAGTATACTCAAAAGAAAAATTATACGTGAAAAACTATGAATGTTAACGAATTATAGAATGTAAGCCAGATAAATTTACAGTTTAGGAAATTACACAAATAGTAAAATACAATAAATTAGCGATTCATGAAACTGTTAGCTGAGAAAATTTAATACAATATTTCTGCAGGAAGACTAAGAACATTTTCTAATTTAGCATATGAGTACCAGTTCAATGAATAATTATAACCTAAAATATTATTTTTTTTGAATTTTTGTATAAATAAATAATTTTCCATTACAGCAGAAGGGATTAATGATGGTCTGAGATAATTTGAATGGTACATAAAACAATGTACAGAAAAATGTGTTTTCGTTAGTTTTTGACGTATTTCGAAAAAACTATTTTTTATTATTTTCAAGCATTTCAATAGCATCGATCCTTTGATTTATGGTAACGGTAAACAGTAACCTATGGTTTATAAAATAAATTGGCATACACAATCTCACGAATTTTGTCTGTTGAATTCCACTCCAACTTATAAAATAATCCTTTAAAAGCTAGTTTTAATTGACCAGTTAGCATTTTTAACCACATTAAATGGAATTATAAAGTTGCCGAAGACATTGTAATTTTGTGGTTTTCTGGGAAGAATATGAGGGATTCTTAAATGCATTGATTTCTTAATAACTAGGAGGCGTCATCGCTTGTCAGGTAACAACAATAACAGTACATTACACCTGTGCGTTTTATGCTTATTCTTCAACAACTTTAGGCCGCAGTAACCGAGTGGTCAGATCACTCGCCTTCCACCAAGGTGACTCGGGTTCGATCTCCGGCAGGGTCTCCCCGGATTTTCACGTGTGGGAATGGTGTCGGACGACGCCGCTGCTCGGCGGGTTTTCTCAAGGATCTCCTGTTTCACCCGCCCCCTCATTCCGGCGTCGCTGCATAATCACATCATGTGACTCCTTACCAGTGCTGAAGACTTAGATGTTAAGCACTGACCAACATTTTTCATTCTCCTATAAATACTTATGCTGTAACGATTTCAGTATAAAACTTCTAGGACAAAACAGTACAGTTCTTCTTTAGATTGAAACATTTAATATATTTCGGCTCTACATCTCGTCGACAACGAGGTCACTAGAGACGGTGACACAAATTGTTACAATGAACATAACTGGAAAAGGAATCTGCCATGACTATCGTAAGGAACCATCCCAGAAATCTCCTGGAGCCATTTCGGGAAACGGTAAATATCAAGAATCACTACAAATCGTGTACCGGCCAAACTATTGATTTTAGACATATAGTTTATCGATGAAAAATGTTTCTAGTGGCGTTATAAGTAGTCGTACGCAAAATAATTTTTTGCTATGTTAGGTTTTATAGGTTAGTTTAGGTTAGGTTGTTAGGTTACTTTAAGTTTATTTAGTTTAGTTTAAGTTAGATTAGGTTAGTTTGGGTTAGGCTAAGTTAGGTTGGTTTAGGCTAAGTAAGGTTAGTTTAGGTTAGGTAACCTAACCTGACCTAACCTAACATTAGGTTAGGTAAAGATAGATTACCTAACCTAACTTAACATAACCTAAACTAACCTAACTTAACCTGAACTAGCCTAACATAAACTAACCTAATCCAACTTAAACTAACCTAAACTAACCTAACAACCTAACCTAAACTAACCTAACTTAGCCTGAACTAGCCTAACACAAACTAACCTAATCCAACTTAAACTAACCTAAAATAACGTAAAAATCATAACCTAACAAAAAAAAATGTTTTACATAGGACTACTTAGAACGTCACAAGAAACATTTTTCATTATTTAACTATGTGTCTAAAATCAATAGTTTGCCGGTACACGATGAGTAGTAATTCCTGATACTTACCCAGGAACAATGAACAATGGAAAACCAAAATCATGATGGCCGGAGACGGGGATCGAATTCGTGTCCGCCCTTATGCGAGTCCAGCGTTGTATCGTTGTGCCACTTCTCTCGGTTGAGATTGAATAATAAACGGTTTCCATACAGAAAGTAAAATGTTAAACATCTTTAGCGAACAAGTTACGAAGATAAATGCCATACCAAAAAAATTGAAATTTTTATTCAAGCTGTTCTAGTTAAAAAGGCGATCCTCCTATGGACTACGAACATATTTAATTAAAGTTTAATGCCAAGGTAAACAAAAAATTATAGTATATAGACTACAGAAGTAAAATATTGAAGGAACATATGGCGAATTAATGTACAATTTATATTTTAATAGCTATTATTTTTCATATCATTAACGCCACATAACTAAATAGTTATTTATTTTATAATACAATTTTTTAAATGTGAAATAAGTATCAATTGTTTCACCTTTATTTTACTCTTTTCTTTCAATCAACGTGTTTGCTAATGTTGCTTTCCATAAATATACAGCTGAATATATTGGACTGCATTAAAAATATATATTTAAGTTTAACTGATTGAAAATTGAATTTGTTACAATTATTATAGCAGTAATTATAGATAACCAAGAGCGGGCACAGAGGCTGGAGTCTGACGTTCCGAAGCACCAGCCGACATCCAAGAATATGTCACACAAATGTCTATAATGACAGCCATTTTTGTTGTCACTTCCCCCATTTATCTCAACCCTGAATGTGACCTTGGCATATTGTTTATCGTGTGCCGTTCGGGTGGCAGGAGTAAGTTCTCTTTTCGCTCTTAAGCTTGCCAAAGTAGAGCAGGAAAAGAGCAGAAAGAGCAAGGACGGAAAAAGGCCGCTAAAATTCAAATTATAAAGATGAGAAGCAGACGGGAGAGTCCTTTAATTCTAAGCAATATTTTCGTTCACAAAATAGCAGCGTGAAGATGTTTGAGCATCTTGTCAGGAATGCAGAGATTCATTTTGTTGTTATGAGAGAGATTAAATTATTTTGATCGTCAAACATAATCAGATACATGACGACTTAAACTAAATAAATTGGCACACGTGCAAAAATATTAGCAGTCACTGTTTAGCATGTGTAGTTTTATAAATTCTTTGTTGTGATTTTACTGTTACTACACTGTAAAAATTTTTTTGTACTTTTACAAAGAAAAGACTTGGAAACCCAGTTGCCAAAGAAATTCCTTGTAAAACTACAATGGTTAGCCTTGTATTTAAATACAAAGTATAGGTTTGTAAAATTACAAGGACTAGCAATAAGGAACAAAAATAAATTTAAATATTTATTGTACTTTATAAATAACACTGAACTTATTTATCAAATAACTTTTGAATAAAGGAGGTAAACAAGAGATTATTTTGAAAAAATAAAAAAAAGTCTTGGGATATGCTAAGGATCGAACCACTAACACCACGCTTAGAAACCACATACCTTACCCCCTTTTTTTTTTTTTTTTAATGTTAGGCTCCTTGGCGAGGTCGCAACATCGCCAACGAGCCAAACATCCCCCCTTTACAGCTTTAGTATGTGACAATTCCCCAGTTGTGACAGTATATGGTGACTCTGACAATTGAAAAGACGCTAACGGACAAACACAAATTTTACACCCAGCCAGACCGGGAATCGAACCCAGAACCCCTCGTATCCAAGTCGGTCGCTCAACCAACTCAGCTACGGGGGGTCGGCTCCTAGACCACCGTAACTTACATTTTAATAGACTATATTTATTTGTATGCATTCAATGTAAAGTTCAGTAATAATTCTTCCTTTTAAAGCACGCAATTAATATAAATATTCACTTTATTCGAGAAAATGCTTTTCATATGTTGTGATCTTTGCATAAGTAATTTCCGGCAAACTTACGATTTTTGTAGGCTACACATTTTTTTTCTAAGTTTTTATTGCAGCAAACAAAATCGTTTAAACGTTATGAACTAATAATTTTACAAGGAATATTTTCAGCATTTACAACTACGAAGAAGTGCCTTGTCATATTTTACAAAATAATTTACAGTGCAGGAACTGTCGGTATAGGTACAAGGAATTCCTTTGTAGTGTTACAAAGTTTACCCATGTAACTTCATGAACTAATGATTTTACAAGGGTATTCTTTGTACTTTTACAAGGACTTGTTAAAGTACAAAGCATATCATTGTAAATTTTACAAAATTTTTTTTAGAGTGTATTCATTCGCATTTCTGTTTATGGAATTACAAATAGCACCACATTCCATGATCCCAAAATGCTAAACCGTAATTGTTTGTATAACCAAACTTTTCCTCCTCCGATGTGGTTAATAAATCTTATGTGATTTACGTCTATGTTCATATGATCTACATCGAACAACAGGTTTTGATAAAGCACCATGCAATCATTGTTCTGTGCATTGTACGTTTACATTGACAGCTGTGCCGTTGCCATGACAATGGATGTGTCAGATGATTTCTTCTCCTTGTTGTTCGAGTCGTCCTTGCTGTGAGCAACAACTCTTTCAGCTCCATACCTGGTCTTGAAAAATCTCGCATGCTCTCAAGAGCAGAAATATTGTGCCACACGAATGAACCTAATGTTTCCAGTGAATGATAACAGATTTGCTTCCAAGAGCGCTGTAGTAATTTGAGTAATCAAACACAATATCTAATAGGGAAAATTCCTATTTTTTATTATATTTTCATTCAAAAGTGCGTCTAATTTAATGAACAACGGTACCATACTTTCTTTCATTGCGTCTAAGTAACTCCAGAAAAACTTAAATGAAATGAACAGTCTGTTTTGCGCGGCAAAACGTGAACCGCCATGTTGAATTCCCTGTGACGTCACAATACTGTACATTTAAATGTATGTAACGCACAAACGACAGCAACACACGTTCAAGTCGTTAAATTATGTTAAATAAAGTAGTTTATGCGATAAAATCGAGTATAGCTTGAACTTCGAAGGGTATAAATGTTGATAATAGTTCGTTCCGCAGCAATAAAATTCAATTTACTCGTAATAAAAACCTTAACTTTAGCGCCGTCTTATAAATCAAGGCGGACTGCATGGTTTAAGCTTCAAGAAGAGACCTAATAATCTACTTTTAACGACAAAAATACAGTATACGTATGTAATGCTGTATTATGTACAACACGACACCGGTTAACAGAAAATAAGTTCTTTTGAGTTAAAAATTGTAGTCTATAGCGTGCAGTTTGAGACGAAATCTCTCTACAGCTGTAGTGTTTTGGCTGTTCCACTGACTGTGGCAACTTTATTAGCCAATATGACAGTTCAAACACCAGTGATTGGCCGATAATTTGAGGGGTGGGCGGGGTCTTGCGAAAACTGCCCCGAGATGGCAGCACTGTTCTCAATGCCGTTCACGAGAAACGTAAAAATTATGGAGAGAAAAAATTTACTTGTAATAAAATAATTTATCTGCCATGTTATTTTACCTATTCGTGCAACAAGAATGTCGATCATAGTCAGTGCCAGGCTTGGTTAAACGCATTCCAAACATAAGCTCGATAGGTCCACTTTTTGTACGCATGTGAACTTCGTTCGTCTGACCTATCATACCTAAACTTATGATTATATATCGGATCTGAAATATTAAACTGAATTCGTAGTGAGTTATCTATCTGGAAATTAAATTAAATTTACATAAACTCAAACCTATTAATAAAACGTCGCAGTGTGTGAGAGCTACTAATAGACCTACATTGCTGTCTTCACTACTTTAAAATCAACACAAGTGAAGTAAATCATCGTTGTTAACTAACAAATCTACAACCACGCATGCCTAAACTACGGCCGAATTCCCAGAATTAACTTTTACGTAACCAGATACGCTAAATTTTATTAGTTTAAGTCGTTGAAAAATCCCAATACGCACAATAGTGCCTGGCGTGCGGTGGCTAACCAAAATAAGTAAGACAACGTCATAAACATGTTATCCAATAAGATCGCGTTTTCAATGTTTGTGGCGGCGTTTGAAAATATGTCATTTTTAAAGCTGAATAATTTGAAAATTACAATGTTCACGGAGCTATAGCTTTGCCTGGCTAAATTTATTGCCGAAATAATTCGTAAGAATGAGGTAAACAATAAAAATAATTTTCTAGGAATTTTCCTTATTATTTAGCACCCATCATGGGCTGCAATCGTTCGGTTAATAGATCCGGCAAAATTGTTTCTTGTGTGGTTTAAAGGGCAGCACTAATGTGCCTTATGTAAGGATCCGTACACCCAAGGCGGGAATGTCGTCCTTACAGTCGTAATTGTCAAGTGTGTTCCTCGAAAAATCCAGTGAAATCCAGTCCCTTCATTGCCATACAGTCATCTTAGAGTACTTGGCTACCAAAGCAATTGGGAGAGCAGGAATTGCAATACTTATTTAATTAGCATTTGCATTCTGACACGAACACTGTAAATTTCTAGTTATTAAGGTTTTAAAGGCTACATAAATACACACTTATTTGTATTATCAATTGACTCTCAAATAGCCTCATGCTCAGATCTTCTGGAGAATTTATCGGTAAAATGTTATATAGTTTATTTTTCTCTGGAAAGACATTGTGGGCATACTATTTTTCCCATCTATGTAGGATGTAAGCACATCTGCCACGTAGGAATTTATTCTGTTGAGTGTGGTTAAGATATTGCGGGGTAAATCAAATGCCAGTTGTGTTTGTGTGATACATGGCCAAGGATTGTTTTTAGTAGGCGGTTTATACTTAGGTCATTAGTGCGTTTATCGTTTCTCAGACAGAAACTTTTTCTACAGCAAAAATTTTTATTGAAGGCTTTCTATTTTATAGTGGAATATGATTCGCATGTTCAATATCTTTGGTTATTGGAAGGTTTCTATTGCCATGGCATTTTATATTAGCTCGTGAAAATATTTAATTTTTAGCAGTTTTCGTTGTGCAAATGGTTTAGTACTAGTATTAATTGAGTTGGAGTTGGCTTGACAATGCCAGCTGTTATTCCCATAATGTAATTGCGATCAGCACGTATACAGAAGCGTGCGAGCTGTTTAACCCGTAGCCAGTAGCCTAGACAACTAGAAATGCTCGAAGTGTGGAGGCTGATGTTCCCCAGATTTTACTGCATAGTTTCCGAATAATTAATTATTAAGATAAGTGTTTTATTTTTTATTCTTTAAAATGAAGTCTTCTTTCCATTACCACCCCTAAATATTTTGGTGTTATATTATGCTTGAGTATTGTATTTTAGTAATGATATCTCAGCTCTTTTCCAGCGAGGATTTAATTCAGACGGAGACAATTAGTTTCAGTTTAATTGTATGTGGGTGAATTTTTCATTTGCAAAAGTACTTTTCAAGTATTGTTATATCAGTCATCAGGAATTCTTCTTGATCTACTCGTAGTTGTAAGATACAAGCTGAATACAAGTAGGAAAAATAAATGAACTTGTGAAAATTAGTTTTCTGAGTTTCATCTGGGACTAGATTTCAAACCCATTAACACTTTAAGAGTTCGGTTGTTTAGCCTGTTGCCTAGTAGGTCGTCTATCAGTTTATAACGGATTTCCTTGGAGAAGCTGGTTAATGACATTCACTTTCAACACTGTATTTTAGGCACCTGAAAAGTCAATTAATGCAGCCAACGTATAAAGTGGTTTTGCGAATCCCGCTTTAATACACATGGCGAGTGATAAGCCTTGGTCTACACAGCTTTGCTTTGGTCTATTGGTCAGTACGATAAAATATCTTAATGACTGAAAGACAAATTAATCACTATAGAATGTAATTCATGAACGTGGTAATATTTTATAAACACTGCTTTGATTTTTATTAGGAAGCCAAAAATATTTAAGTAAAATAAGACTTTGACGGTTGTAGACAATAGTTGCTTCTCTATGGAGATCTGTGTGTAGAAAGAGGTGCAATATGCTACCCACCATCATTCATGACATCACTAGGAAGTTGCCATTTTGTTATTAAAATTACAATTTTTTCCTTAAAAGTAGCCTTTTTTTAATACCCTTACATAACACCACTTGCTTCCCCAAGTGGGCAGATGAATATGAGACGTAAGAAACACCGACTCACTGAGAAATAGGAGTGCAAACACATTAAAATGAAATTGATGTATATTTTGAATCACAAATAAAAATATTTTTTTTTTGTATTTGTTGTTCAATTTAATTTCATTCGCTGACAATGATATCTTAGGTAATAATCCTCTCCATTTCTACTTGGTCATGCCCGATAAATTTTCAATATATTCCATCAACTTAAAAAAATAGTTTAGACATAAATGTTACAAATTTATATTTTCATGCATAGTGCACACAAAATGTCGGTTTTTCGACCTCAAAGAATGCACTACTAAAGTAGGATGAACAGTATCCAACCTGCAAGACACCATACTTTTTTCTACGTGAATCCCCCCTTGACACACACCTCAACCCCACCCCAAACCACTTCCACTTCCAACACCCCAAACTAACAATCACTTCCACAACACATCCCCATCTACTACCCCCCCCCCTCTACCAGTACCACTTCACTCTTCCTTCCACACTTCGTTACATTAATACTCATCACATTTTCAAACTGTAGTAACTACTATTTATTCAGGAAATATTTTCACCTCGTAAGTCATTATTCCATTTTATTAATACTGTATGTATTTAATTTATAATATTTACTCACTTATTACATTTGAAGTAAACAAACAAAACACAAATTTCAAATAAATTTCATTCACTACATCATCCATGTATTACATCATTTAAAACCGATTTAAATACTTTTCAGTGATTCTTTTAATCGTCTCAACAACAAGCGTGTTATTATCCGATCAGACGTTTCAATCAGTGTTATTTGTATTTAAAAAATGCTAGTCTGTGCATTTGTAGCTCATTAGCTTCGTGTTGTCGCACAACGAACTTGAATACAAAATCCTCGTAACAGTAGCGGTATCGATTATCTGATTCCCCTGCAGATTTTTCAAGCATGGTCAAGTGAGTCCTATAATTGTCAACGTTCGCGATCAGCTCGTCATCATGGTCGAAGTAGTCTCGGTCACAAGTGAGTATGTCGTCATCATGGGTAAAGAAGTCGTGGCAACAGGTCAAGTCTTCAACATCTTGGCCAAAGTTTTCGACAACACCGGCGAGTAGCTTATTATTACGAATGACGAATTATATGATTTTGCCGAAATATCACATGTCTGCATAATTCTAATGAGAGATAAAAGGAAAATTCATCCTGCTCACTGTTTATTACTGGTTCTCAGTTGTAGGTGACTTACAACCAATAGACACCATCCGAAACGTTTCGTAACAATCTTTTCTTCCTCCAATTTTTTGCGTACTATTTCTGACGCTGCAGAGGTGGTATAAAAATGTCTTTAGCTGTATTAAATGCTTTGCTGAATTGTTTGTTTATGTTTAGCTCTGGTTTTTTCAACAAATTTGCCCTAAAGCACCACGAGTTTCCATCTCTTCTGTACCTTGTTGTTTAAATTTTCCTTTATATAACTCATAACTGAGCAAGTTTATTCAAGGTTAAGTGTAAAGCGTGTTTAGTGAGATTATCCACTGAGTGATAACAGCAATTTGAGAATAAAATGTAAAGGTGCATAAATTGTATTCCATGAGTGGATTTTATTTCTGTAAAATTAATAGTTTATTCATAGCACAATCAAACTAATGTATTTAAGCTACATGTCATTATAAATAAGTGTTTGAGTGTACTTTATTTTTTAAAAACGACATGTTTATTAAAATGTGGTATTATGGACATTTGGGCACAAGTGAAACATGCACAAAACAATTTTCAAACTTTGAATTTATCAAAAACATTCAGAATAAATATAAAAAGAAAAATTGCAACAGGTATGGGTTTTGAGATGAGGGTCAGGCCCATGTGTTAATTCGAGTGTCATTTAATAATCTGCATTAGAAACAGAAAGAAAACCCTTTTTAGAGATCTACGTAAGTAATCAGTCGCGGGATTCAGTAAAGTATCGCCCCAGAATTTGGCCAGATACCATTCGAGACATACTTGACCACTTCGTTCAGATCAATTTTCGGAACAGTGCAAACTCTGCAATTCAAAGTGTCAAATAAGTCAAGAAGTCGTTTAGCAAAGGAGTTAGTCTTCAAAGGGGCCTCTGTGCGAATAAGTCTATCTTTAAAGGAGTCATTGAGTCAAAGGTGTTAAAGAAGTCAGTCTTCAAAGGAGTCGAAGAAGTCAAAGGAGTCAGATTGTTGGAAAGTCTCCAGATTTTTGGATTATATACAGTTTGGTGGATAGTGTCCATAGAGATTATTAGTATCCAAAGTGTTGGGTAGCATCGAGATTATTTGATAGTATCCTACTTGTCGGATAGTATCTAGAATGTTGGCTTGTTTCCAAAATGTTGGATAGTAAGTTATACAAAATGATGGATAGTATCCAAATTGATGATAGTGTCCATATTGATGGATAGTATCCTAATGATTGGACAGAATCCAGATGTTCAGTAACAAAGAAGTTTTAACAGAGTGTTATGATTACCAAGAACCTCGCCTGGAGGACGGGCCAGCGACGACGGCAGTGAAATCAGGTCAGTAGTTGCACAAGACTAGGGCCTCAGCGATTCTCCCCACCTGCACTGAAGTGTGACAATATAATGCAATATATCGGGAGAATCAGGGTCGGTCTCCTTCACGACTTCCAGCCGTCACCACCTCGCCAGGATGGTCCTGGGTCGAGACCCACGAGATGTGCTGCCGACCGTCGATAGCCGACACAATCATCATCAGCCTGCGGCATCATGCTAACGGTTAAGTCTAAGGTGTCCAAAGGGTCACCCATAATAGGGTAGAACAACGTAAATATTGAAACAGTCGCTCCCCTCCTATCTAAAATATGTAGTACGGCCATGTAGTATTTTGTAACTAAACTGTGTACAGTAAAGCCAACATAATTATATTAATACAAATCATTTAAGAGTAACCCTCACCTTTATCATAACCACATTACTAGTTTCAGTATAAAGTGCCACCCTTTGACTACAGCCACCCAACCACTTTATAACATGACTAAAACATATAAGTAAAATATAAAGTTCACAACACTGGCGCAGGCGTCATAAGCTCGTCACCTCTCACAGTCAAGCCACCATCCCCCAAATTAAAAAACTTAAAATGTAGTCAAATTATTAAATCAATTAATTTCCCCACCCACCCACCTGTGAATTCTCGTATAAATATAAAGTCAAAAATTCCAATCGTGAGATGTTTATACTAACCCCTTAGGAAGCAAAATTTAAATCAGCCTCCATCCCTCAATTACTTTATTAACTTTGTTTAATTGAATTAATTTCCTCACCCACCAGCCAAAATAATTCCTTAATTATTGTATTAAAATTTTGTATTCAAACCAATTAAAATTAATATCATACTCAAATGTTCCATTATTAAAACATAATTTCAATAGTTTAATCAATGAATAATGTCTGAGATTTAATAATACCGTTATTATAGCAAATTAAAACAATTAAGTAAATTTATTGCAGGCTACCTTTTTGTAGCATTTTAATGCATTTACATCTTAATTATTCCTCTGTGTGTGCCGCAATTACGTAATTTCATTAGACTAGTTAATTACAACATTCAGCATTAAAATAAAATTTAAAACATGCTTAAAAGTCTCAGTAGCATTCATTTGATCGCTAATGCGAGTCAAATAGTTGTGAATGTAATGCCATTGTACGTTGCACAGCCATTCAATTGATTTTCAGTAGTACATGACCTTACAATTTCGCTGCCATACAGAAGGGCAGAGTTCATGCAGTACGCTTACAGTCCAGTTTTCGCGCACGCACGCATGGTGCGGCGTCCCACTTACAAGGAATTCGCAACTCAGCTAACACTGCTGCCAACTTGAGTCGAGCAGTGATGCGAGCCCAGGTTGATACACTTAACTTTATGTTACAGTCCATATGTTAGAAGATGTTTATTGTTATTCATTCCACTTTATTTCATTTTTCTTTCACTTTCACTTAAGAGGGATGAGGCAGTACTAGTACTAAGGATGAGAGACGTTGTGTTCATTCAGAACTGTGGTCAAGGACTTAACCAATCTTGAGGTAGCAGATGTAAAACCTCTGTTACAGCAGCAGGGAGGAGTGATATAACAGGTGATAGAACTGTGAGGTAGGAACTTTTACAGTAGAGTGAGTTCTCACAATTAGGCGATCACTTCTCTTTTCTTCATTTTTCTTCGATCTGCGCGTGCGGGGTGCGAATTTGGTCTCTGCGAGTAGAGAGACCGCCCCTTTTGCTCTACTGGCCGAGCTAGCAGTAGAAGCAGTTTTGGACTTACAGCTGTGGGTCCATGATTGCGACACAGTTGACCTTTGGTAAGTTGTACCTGAGTAGGACTAGCCTGCGATCCCCTATGGGGAGATAGAGAGCCGATATTTCCCTTGTGTTCGTCCGGTAACTTCTCTTGACTATGTACTTTTCTTTATGTAACTTTCTCTTACTATTTCCTTACCCAGCATTTTACATATGGGATAAAGTAAGCAGTTAATTATCCTACTCTTTAGATATCACAGCATACTTAGTATATGATATTTAATAGACAGTAGTAATTATAATAATTCAATTTTAATAATAATACACAGTCGCGTCACAGTATGTTAATATAGCATTTTAAATAGTACAAGCAGTATTGATATCCATAATCTTACAGTAAATTAATATAATTATGAACAGCAAGCCCTACAATCATAAGTATCCCCTTCCCGATACCATAAATGAAAATAGCTCGTAAACTTTGAATGATATTCATTGTGTTAAACTCTAACTTTCTTCAGTTGGTTTGACATAACGGGGTGTATGTTTTCGGTGTTTAGTCACTTATTTCAGAGGAAATATTTTTCTTCCTTTCTCTTTTCTATCGACGGTGAATTGCGCGCTGTGATGTGCGATTTTGGTCTCTGGGAGGAGTGGTGCCCTGCCCTAGAGAGACCACCTTTGTGCCCTGTTCGTGCTGTGGCTAATCAGACCATAGGGGATGTCCATGGATGCGTTTGGAGCCCTTGTCAATGTGGGGGTAGGCAAGCGACACATTGTCTATGTCCAGGTACCTGAGTACTCTGGTCACCCTCGGAAATGAGTCATGAGTGCAGTTTTTGTGTCCGAGTCCATTTTCTTTCCTTTTTATGTTAATATTTCAAGTACTTTACTTATGTATACTTTCTTATATCTATCTGTATTTTCTCCTGACTGCTTAGACATATATATTTGTAATATTTATGTTACAACCAGTATACTTAACACAGCGATCTTTAAAATTCAGTTTAAATAATGTTATAATTAAATAATAATTATTCCGGTATCCGCACGCACAGTAGGTAATATTAATATACTTATCACAGTGATCCAGATGTTCAGTTACAATGTTATAATTAAATAATAAGTAATCCGGTATACACACAGTAGGTAATACTGACATACTTATCACAAGGATCTATAGATACAGTGAAAATAATTATAATATAGTAAATGAACCAGCAGGCGAACACACAGTAGGTTAATTTAACATTTTAAATCATACAAGCAGTATTGATGTATATATTACTTACAGTAATTTTTAATAATAATAAACTATACAAAAAATGATAATAACTCGCTTGAGGCAGACCAATTTCGGTAGTTCTTTAAAAATGTTAAAAAATAATTCGCAAATATAATGAGGGAGAGTTTTTAATTACCATATAAATAAAATTACTAAAATTTATATGTGTGATAACTGAATGAATGTCTGTATTTTTTTCAAGACAAAATCTCAAAAAGAAATTAGTACATGAACTTAAACCAGAATTTTAAGTTGCAGGTCACCAGACACTACAACCAGGACAGATACAGATCGACACCTACAGAACATTGACCTATGGTCATCCGACAACAACCGGCGAAGACAAAAGCAGCGCTGCCAACATTGATCGGAGCAAGCAGCCAATACCTTCCACAACATTCTGCTAGGCTCTAACCGCTCACACCAGGTTCTCTCACTCCACGTATGTTTTCTACAGTCTCAGGTCACACCAGAATTTCTATACTTACAAACACTTACACATCACGGTCGACCAATACACAAAAACAATTACACACATAACACAATATGAACATCAGAAAAATTTTTCTTCGGCAATCTATCTCAAACGCATTTAAAAACAGTATTAAGAACAGTTTAAGAGGAAACATTCATTCTATGCTAAGTATTATATTTCAAATATCAAGTATATAATTAATAATTTTTATTTATTTAATTGTAAAACATATCTTAATATTCACACGTGAGTTCACGTAAAAAGTAGTATATTTATTCAGTTAAAAATTAAACATTTTACTCTATACATGCACCTCAGAATTGTTTTGAAGTCAATGTTTATTATAAAACCGTTGTTAAAGTAATACAATACCATAACATATTCTAAGTAAGGCCTAAAAACGCGAAGAAAGAACAATTGCCATCACATATTTTAAACACAATTTTAGTTATATAATGTAATTTAGTGTTAAATGAGTGTAAGTTCTGTGTAATCATATCCTTTAGATATAAATTTAGGAGGGAAAGGTGCACCTATCAAATTTTTCTAGGAATTTATTTTTTACACAGTTAAAGTAATAGTTAATATACTTCTAAATTTCAAACTAGTCCATCTCCATCCACACCCTAAAACATTATCATGGTCATTAGACATAAGTCATACACCGATCTGTAAATTTAGAAAGTAGAAAAACTGTGATAATCTTATAAATTTTTTCAACAACATTTAATACTCTTTGTGCGAGGGGAGAGTAAATAATTTTCAAATTTTTCTTAAATATTTTAATGTAATTAATATGCAATTTAATTTCCATTTTTCTGTTTTCTTAACTAAATGATACTAGGCAAACTAGCTAGACCCACCAATACTTGAACATTCAGAACTGTTACCATCAAGGAAAGGCTGCGGTATCGGGAAACCTACACTCGTAGTAGTCTGCCACGTTCGCGAAAAAAAGATATGCATGTCATAGCCAGGGCAGCCACTCACGGGTTTTCCCACCCAGATTTGGGTTTTTTCGGTTGCGTCTGGGTTTCTAGGTTTTTTAGTTTCGAATTTGCGCAATTCTAGGTTTATTTTCAATTTTCGAAATTTTATATCATAAGGCATTTTTTGTTGTCAAATTTTGTCCTTTTTCATCAATTCTTGTAATATTCATGTTTTCTGCTTGCAATTAGCAGTGAAATTTGCGTTTGTATAACTGCATGCATTTTCTGAAGCTACAGGGTAGCGTGTGTTTTGTTTGTCTGGTAACTTAAAATCAGTGTTGGAAACCGTTGCGGAATTTTGACCTCGTGGCGACATATCGGCGAAATTCGAGAAACACAGATAATGTAGCGACTTTTTGATAAGCCAGGCAAGGAAGCCAAGCGGCGTGGGAATGCGGCATGAATACTGGTCGGCAACGCATCATATTTTCTTATCGCGCTGGCATTCCTGCCTGCAATCAGACTTTTAACGTCCCTACAGATATATTAGTTACCTATATTAGGTATTGAATTTACAAATATAATACACACTATTCACGATATTTTCAGCAACTGGCAACTGAAGCGATATCAGACAAGCCTAAAATGAGCAGTGTCTTCCAAAGTTTTACGGTGTGCGGAGGTGAAATCATACCATTATCATCATGAGCGACTTGAATTCACCGCCAGCGAAAAAGAAGTGGTGCAGCCAGAATTTCAAGCAAGAGTGGCTACAAGATAAAGAGCTTAAAGATTGGCTCCGTGAGGATACCACTAATAAAGGTAGTAGTTACTGTATCAGTTGCAATATTTGTTTGAAAAATGCAAACAAGTCTATGCTTTTGGCACACAAAAATACCAACAAACACAGAAAAAGTTTTGAAGAGGCTAAGTCAAATGTTAAATTAGATACATTCTTCAAAGTAAAAGAATCAACTGTAGATGAAAAGGTGGCAAGAGCAGAGGTCTTATTTGCTGGGTATATTGCTGAACGTCATTTGCCTTTTTCTCATGCTGATCACTTGTTTGAAGTTTGCAAAAAAGCGTTTCCTGATAGTAAGGTAGCTGAAAAGGTTTCAATGAAAAAAACAAAGGTTTCCTACCTCATCCAGGATGGCATTGCATATCACGGGAAGATCGATATTGCAACAATATGTTAAAATCATAAATTTTCAGTTATAATTGATGAAAGTACTGACATTTCAGTGACACAAATCTTGGCTATTGTTGTGCGATTTTTTGACCTGAATAAATTAAAGGTAGTAGATGTACTTTTTGATACCGTGTCAGTAGAAAATGGAACTGCCGAGGGACTGTATGATGCCTTGAAGTCTTGTCTCAAAGAAAAGAATATTCCATTAGGTAATATTGTTGGATTTGGCAGTGACAACTGTTCAACTATGATGGGTGTAAAAAGTGGTTTTCAGACATTAATCAAGTCAGATATCCCGTCAATATTTGTGATGGGATGTGTGTGTCATTCGTTTGCTCTGTGCTCCAGTCATGCAGTCAGGGTGCTGCCTTCTTTTCTGGAGGCATTCCTAAAATATTTGACATCATATTTTTCTCGCAGTAGCAAAAGACTGGATGATTTCAAGTTAGTTCAAGATGCTGTAAATTCACAACAACATAAGTTTCCAAAGTTATCTCAAACAAGGTGGCTTTCTCTATAAAATGTAATCAGCATCATTTTAGAGCAGTGGGATGCTTTAACTCTTTATTTTCAATCAGAAATAAAGACTGACAAGGTTTATGGGGCCAAAAAAATACATGATAGTTTAATGGCCCGTGGAACAAAATACATTCTGTTATTTCTACAGTATATACTGCGCAAAGTAAATACTCTGAACACTGAATTTCAGTCTGAATGTTTCAGACTTCATGTTCTTCACTCAAGAATTTCAACATAATACAGATATATTTTAAGTTGTTTTGTTAAAGAAGAAATTATCCTTGCTCATAGTTTAAGTGAAATAGATCCCACGGATAAAAGTATTCACAAACCTATTGAAAGTGTTTACCTAGGTTGCAGGGCTATGGCACAATTAGCCAAGGAACCCATTCATGATCCCATTTCTATGAATCAATTTATAACTTATTGTTTGAATTTTCTAGTTGAACTCTGTGTGCAGATTAGAAAAAGATTTCCTCTCAATGATGACAGTACTATTGCAAGCTTGAAAATACTGGACCCAGTAGTAGCAATGGATCTTACTGTTTCACCAGCTTCTATTTGCCATTTAGCATTAAGTTTTCCTACTCTTCTACCAGAAAACCAACTCAACGAACTGGATGATGAATGGCGATCATTTCGACTTTCAAAAGATTTAAACACTGCAAAAACTATTCCTGAGTATTGGTATACACTACGGAATGTGAAAAATGGCCTGGATAAACCAAAGTACGGCTTACTAACTGAATTCATGACAAACTTGACCATTCTTCCCCACTCTTCAGCTTCAGTAGAGAGTTTTTTCTCAAATAAATCGTGTGAAGAACAGAAAAACTAACAGCCTAAAAGAAGAATCTGTAAAAAATAGGTTACTTGCAAAACAAGCTATTACAAGAAGTGAGACAACATGCAGCACCTGGGAACCTAACTCCGAATTATTAAAGGACGTTGTAAATGGCACGTGTCATCGACGTTACTTGAAGAGGCTTGAAGAACACAAGCTCCAGGCAATAATTACTATTCAAAGCGATCTTACAGAATCAGACTCTGATTAAGGACTGTTGTACTCCATTTCATAAAAAAATGAGTGAAGAATGAAGCGATGGTGTTAGTTTTGTCATGTAGATTTATTTCTTTAGGTTTTTTATGTGTTATGGGTCAATTGCTGCTCAGTGTTCTGAGAATTATTTATTTAGCTAGTTTTCTGAAGTGCATTTTTTTTTACTTGTGTTGGTTTTATAAGTGTTTTCATATTCAGGCAAGATAATTTACTTAATGTTACGCCCATTATGTTTATAAATCCTCATTTGTGCCCAGAAATGTTCAAATATAGCATTTTATTAGCATCTGGGTTTTTTCTCACGTGTCTGGTTTTTTTTAAGATCATCTAGGTTTTTCATGAATGTCAGAGTGGCAGCACTGGATAGCTATAATCCAAGGCCACCCATCAAACCTTCAGCAGCACAACGAAGCTCGGCGCTGACCGAATACAAACAGCAGAATTGCAAGAGACGAAGGCAGATCCTTTACCTTTAGCTGTCCGTCTGCCATAGTTTTTCCTTGACTATAATTTTTACTTTTCGTCTGAAAAAGCAGCCATATTCCATATCCTACTGCCACAATACTGCACGAGCACATACTGAACCACATACAGGATTGTTGATATTTCAAGATCCTACCAACCCTCTTGATACGGGGACGTATCATTTTGGAAACATTGGAGTTAATGTTATGATTACCAAGAACCCCGCCTGGAGGACGGGCTAGCGACGACGGCAGTGAAATCAGGTCAGGGGTTGCACAAGACAAGGGCCTCAGCAATTCTCCCCACCTGCACTGAAGTGTGACAATAGAATGCAATGTATAGGGGGAATCGGGGTCTGTCTCCTTCAAGCCTTCCAGCCGTCACCACCTCGCCAGGATGGTCCTGGGCTGAGTCCCACGACGCACAGTGGGACGGATTGAATAATCATGGGGCGAAAAATCATCTTACCTTCGATTCGATGTCAAATAAGGATTTTATGCTAAGGTTAGTCGTCCCTGAGTGTTAAAAATAGTTGTCCATGTTATGGGATTATATCACATTGAACTAGACATTTTTCTTGGGGGGGGGGGGGTGGTGAGACAGAAGTCGTAAATTACGTTTACTTGCAAACTATATACACACATTTCTTGTTGAGTATTAATAACTTAAATTTTACCAATTGCAGTGGATAGAGTGCAGAAAGAAGTAAACGTAGCATTTTGATCAAATATAGTATAAACATCACTTAATTTGCGGCGGAATTTAATAGAATTGGAACCTCCAAATCCATTCCGTTACCTTATCACAAGCAAAGATCCGTAACAGCTACTTGATAGACGCATGCCACTAAATTATGTCGAATATGATTTTCAAGAGGAAGTAACAAAAATTGTTACTAAATAGAGAATACAGTTTTTATTTAATATATGAGATATAACATGTGCCCACATAACTATTTCAATAGCCAAACTCAAGCAAATAAAGACAGATACTTAAAAACCCTTCAGAGATGCGATTATATTTGTCATAACATTATAGTTATAGCATTTATGGCATCGGCAGATCGTCATTAGGGTCACTTTATAATGTATGTTATTTTTAGGAGTTTAATAATTTTTTAATGGTATATATTCATAGCAATGCTAATTTAATGAAGTTTTCAGTTTTCAGAAAATCTTCCATATTTTTTTAAAGAATTCGTGAAACGTACATATATATGATAAAATAAAATTATGATATAAATATTAAACAGTCAGTTAAACAGCAAATATTTAAAATATACATATTCAAATGAAAATAAATTTATTTCTAATTTGATTTTTAATTATATGTACATAATATGTACTGTAAAAACTTATAATTGATAGCCTATTTATGGACCTGTACTTTAAACATGTTTTTATTTATACCAAGCAGTCTAAAAGTCGGAAGTCATCCGAAGTGTTGCCACCTTCTCTATAATCTTCAATTTCAGCACATTGAAAGTTTCCTAGTAATATTTTTATGTCATCCTTTACTTCACTGGAAAATAATCTGATATTTTTTTTACAGACTACGAACTAACGATATAAGAGGGTCGGATGACAACAGAAGGCGGCAAAACAAATCTTGTACATTTTCCAAACGACTAGTTTTCTGCTGAAAAACTGGGCGATAGTTTCAGATATCTTTATTCCTGGCCTCCTGTGCCTCCTCTGATAACTGCCCAATGGGTAAAATAGTTTTTGAGATAATCAATCCACTAAGGTGCTAAATTTTGTGGACAGTGGGAGTAAGCTCGTGCCATCCATACAGTTTCTTATAATACTCGAGTATTTTTGTAGTGTGAATTAAATTTTTCAATATTTACTGCATGCCCGCTGGAAATTACAAACAATATTACGGAAAACTTTTGTAAAAACAATTTATCTAGTCCAGTTGCTTTCGTTGCTGTTTCCGGGTCAGAAAAATAAATCTCCTGGCTGTGAGCCAACGTCTTGTCCTCTTCAAATTGTTTTATTTTTGCTCTACCACAGTTTGATCCTTGTAGTCTCATCGTGGTTTTGTTTTCTTTCCTAAAACAAGGGAATAAAAACGTTAAATTAAGACTTTAGCAATTAAATATATGTAAGCACAAGAAATATTAAGTACGATACTCACTAAATCTGCAGGAAATTGCCAGGACAAATTCCAAG